>SNQJ01S0176289.1:0-19926 GCA_010110895.2 Picea sitchensis | reverse complement strand
GCATGTCTTGAGAGAGAAAGTTTGATTTAGTCATCTGACTTGATCCAATTAAGAGAATATTATACATTATTGATATATTAGTTAAGTTACCAGGCATCTCTGAGATACAACCTAAGAGAGTTTCCTAGAGTGATAACAAATTGGTGTCGTTGTCGGGGAGAGGAGATTGAAGCTCAACTTCCTTGGGAGACGACATGATCCATCTTTGATGATAGACAAAGTATGGACATATATTCAATTGTAATCATCTATCTGGTGACTCCATGAAGAACATATTTAGTGACGATTTCATTGTTCAGAAATCTGTTAGCGACTCTACTGGTATGAAATGAACAAGATCTTAGCGAAAAGGTATGCTTTCTGTGATTTTCCAAGTTTGTTGGTTTCCCTAATCCAATACCCGGTAGAGATGAATGGGAAGGTATTCTTCCTACATTTAAAGGAGAAGATTGGGAGGTTCCGGCTGAACATCTGTTAGATTTCCATGAGTTTATTCATGAACATCATATTGTGCACGAGGATGTCAAGATCAAGCTTTTCAGATTTTCATTGAAAGGAGCAACCCTTGACTTGTGTATATCTCTTCCAACCGCCAGTATCATCTCTTTGAAAGTTTTTCATGATGTATTCAATTTGTTCTGTAAATATGACTTTTCAGCTGATGCCCTTTTTCTAGAATGTTGTCATGAATACAATTTGTTTTGTCAAATTAATGGACATGAAAAGTATGATTGTGTTGAAAAGTATGTGGTTGAAGAGGATACTTTTCATAAAGATCCAAACGTTCTAGATGACCTCCATTTTGACATCAATTTTGTAGATACTGTTGACATCATATCAAATGTACCTGTTGTTTCTAATTCGCATAAAAACCAGGTCTTTTCTTTTGAGATCTCAGATAAAAATGAGCAGATGGACAAATTAGCATGTGATGGATTTGAATCTACAGTAGATGTTGAGGGCAACCCACATTTTCCATATTTGCAGATTAGGGGAAGTTGCAATAACTATAAGGAACAAGGTGATATTTTTCCAGATTTGTTTCAAGATTTTATTGTTGATCCTGCTATTCAAGAAGCTTCATCTCTGTCATTAGGAGCTTACCTTGATACTCCCATATTTGATCAATATAGTGATGAGGAAGAAGATGTTAAGGCTTGTGAAGACTTATTGTTTACTCAAATTTCATCTAATTCTTCTTTTCAACAGAGAGATGATAAAAAATGTGTGCATGCTGTGATTGATGCTTGTTACGAATCGGTTGCTCAGAAGTCCAAAGAAGATCTTTTTAGTTTTGATATGTCTTGCAAAGATATTATTGTTGGAGAGGAAATTGTTAGCTATGATGAGCCATCATATCATCATGATGGATTCAGATTACAGAGATATGGTGAAGGGGAGCAGAAAGGTTCAGATCAGTTGTTGAGCTTGCATTTTTCTCCGACAAAGGTTGAGCATTCCACATTCAACATTGAAATCA
Source organism: Picea sitchensis (assembly GCA_010110895.2). Lineage (NCBI taxonomy): Eukaryota > Viridiplantae > Streptophyta > Pinopsida > Pinales > Pinaceae > Picea > Picea sitchensis. The sequence goes on along the minus strand of SNQJ01S0176289.1, from coordinate 18,446 downwards.
GTGAAAGAAATCAGCAACCACAATACAGTCAGTTGGATCACTGGCATGAAGAGGAATTTCTTTGGGTCTTTCATGAACCTTTTGCTGATTTTATGAAATCCATGAGCAACATAAATACCAAAAAAAAATTGTCAAACGAAGGAAAGTCTTATCATCTTTTCAAATTATATTTCTGCATGATATGGCTTCCATTATTTTTCGGGTCAAGATCAAGAACAGGTTCAGTAAATCAGTTTCTGACATGGCTTCATTGGAAGCATGATTTTACTTGATTAAGCATCAGTACAGTAGTTAGAGTAGGAATAGATAAGAGAATAAGCTTTTCATATGAGCAGCTAGATTTTTTTTCAGTTTTTTTCATGAATAAGCAGAGTAGGCTATAGGCAGGTTACAGGTTTGCAGAGGATCAGTTCTAAAGGCCAGATGACTCCATGCCCAATGCTAAATGCGACTGGAACTACTAGGTTCTTGGAAACCTTGCAGGGAGGTATCCATCCCAATTGGAGCCAGATGTTAGCGATAAAAAATGCACTAGTATTTTTGGAGTGTCTTCTCAACTTTTATTCGATACACTCATTTCTAAAGTTTTCTAGCCAGTATTTTAACTTTAAAATCTCCATCACAACTCTATGTGATCATTTTCACCTGCACTTCCTAAACCCTATTTTTTATGACTTCTTTATACTTTGAAATGAAATGTATATTTTATTTCTAAAATTCCTAAACAAAAAGTGATGTGTGCACTTAATTGTTTTATTCCTAAACTATCCTAAACCTAATCCATATCACACCAAAGCCATAAGTCAAAACTACATGTCCTATTCTTATACTAACTCCATGAGTCGATCCAAGCCATATGTTTAATTCTCATACTTAGCCACTAGGCCAATTCTCATGCTAAAGATCTCTCGGGTTTTATGGTTTTATTTTGGAGGACCCACGAGTTAAGTCATGTAGTCAATCCACGAGTTAGTCTATCAACCAAGCCCATATGTTACGTAACCTACCAAACCACATTCTGAACTCCGAGCCAACAAAAATATTTTTACATATCTCATTGATTTTACCTAATAAACCTCGCCATATGTAAAGATTATAATATCTAAATTCCTGTGAAATGTGGAATCTGCCCATGCACTGTTAGTTAAAATTAATGCAGGCATGAGACCGCATGAAAAGGGCGCCACGAGGAGCAGGAAGGGAGGTTGAGTTTTGGTTATGATTGCACAAATGTCATACAAGATGGATCCATGAGTTAAGTCTCAGGTCAAGTCACATGTCGACATAGAAAAACCATGCAAGCTCCAAGAGAGATTCACATATGCATGTAATCACCCAAAATACGACTGCATCAGCTGCGATCATCGACCACCATTGGATTGAAATAGAAGTGGGGCATATTCAAGTTCATTCTCAACTACTCCTGGAAGACAAACACCGAATTTCTTGTAAATTTAAAATAGGTGGGCGAGACAGCCATGATAGGCAACAGAGTCAACAATGTTGTAGTTTCAGTTGCAGTCGACATTGGCATAACTATGGGTGTAGAGAGTTCCTCTAATGATATCAGGAAAATTGCAGGAGCAGTGAAGATTGGTCGAAGGACAATGAAGCCCTTGTTATTGTGGATTTAATATACCTCTGAAAGGCGGTTCTGAAAGATGTGGGATTGGTATGCTTGTAACGTTCAACAATATACTTCTCTTAAAAGAAGAAAAATGCCATCGCCATTTCATTTGCAAACACCAAGATTGTAATGATATAGATCATTTGCACAAACTGATTACAATCGGATCAATAAAATCTTACCAGCTGGTGGATGTTCGAAAGGACAGAGTGTGCTTGTTGATAGCAAATCGAATACTCCAGATATAAAGGAAACGTTGCACAGTCTTTGATGAAATCTGTAGTTCAATCAGCTCAGAAAAAGAATGTCCTCATTCAGTTGCTCAAAGATGTTAAAATCTGGCAGATTCATACTCTTCTTAAAAGATTAGAAAAAATAACTGACAGTGCAAACATATCTATGTTGGGTTGTAGCGATTTCAACTCAATTCCTGCAAGTGCCTCTCATGATTTTCTTGCAACGAGAAAAAATTGAGTCCTCACATCCAGACTTAATAACAGATCCCCTTGGTATCTTAAGTCCTCCAAGCAAGCTTGGTCATCAATTACCTCTGGTTAGTGCTTATTCTTCCTTTGCAAGAATGGTGAGACTAGGGAAAGGTTTAGAATATCAAAGAAGAAGAATGGATCCTACAACAAATGAACCTTCATTTACCAACTATACCAAAGGTCTTCTTGGAACTCTAGATTATATTTTCTATACAGCAGATTCATTTATTATGAAGTCTCTGTTAGAAATTTTGGATGAGGAAAGCTTACAAAAAGACATGGATCTTCTTCTCCTGAGTGGTTATCAGATCGCATTGCACTTTTGACAGAATTCTAATGCAGGCCCAGGACTCAACACTAGCATAAAAATACCAGTAATGATGGGCTATCAAAATTATGATGGGACACATTCCAGGTTAGAGGACCTTGCAGCAATTGCAGAAGCCTCAGACGGACAACCTTAAAGCTTTGAAGCTAAGACAAAAAGACATTTTTGCAGTTTTGCCAATTTTTCACTAAGACAGGACTTTCGGTGGCTTAGGAAAACACTTTGACTGTTCATTAGACACCGAAAGTGGAGCTTTTGGTGGTTAACATGCTCGTATTTTGCCTCTCTTAACCACCGAAAGCACCTAACAGGGCAGCAAGAAACTATTTTTGCATAGATCAAATTTTTATTCATCCAAATGCTATGAGGAATGTTTCTCATGCAAGATATAGATTATAAGAATCCATCTTAAGGTCTGTTCTAGATTTAAAGGTGTCAGCAAGAAGGAGAAGAGTGAATTTGCCACCTAATTTTGGCAAAAAACTGCCTTTTTGACCAAAATGACAAATTCGAATTAGCTATCAACCTATGGAGATCTACTACAGCTGTTGAAGACTTTGAATGACAGCAAGACTATTAGGATAATATATTGACAGACTATTAGGATAATATATTGACCAAGTAAATAGGATCTTTTTCTATTTTCTTGAATCTGTTTTGAATGTCTATTTTGAGTAAATTTGATCCAATTTTCCAGGAGATGGAAACTGTTTGTAAAGGATATAAAGCCAAGAACATTTGATGAACAGAGGGTTCGACTTTGGAGACTTTTTCACACTCTGTACTTAAGCTTCTCATTTGCAGACCAAATAATACACGTTTATTTTGCATTACCTGTTCAGATTCATATTTTCTCTATCTATTATATATTTGCACATGGATTTTTAATTCGTGTCCATTATGTTTGTCTAAATCCTGATAATTGTTATCCTATCTTTGCTTTGATGAGTTGAATTGCAAATATCTTTTACTCATTGTGACTGGCCATTCATATATCTTTATGTGTGAGTCTGCTGGCATAGTAAGAATTTTCCATACATTCACTTAAGTTACAAACCCTCTTAACAGTGAGAGTTAAAAGCCTTGTCATCTGGTTATGTTTATGCATGTCTTGAGAGAGCAGGTCTGATTTAGTCATCTGACTTGATCCAATTAAGAGAATATTATACATTATTGATATATTAGTTAAGTTACAAGACATCTCTGAGATACAACCTAAGAGAGTTTCCTGGAGTGATAACAAGTTGCACTTGCAGAAACAACGCCTTACAGGGCTCCATCAGAAGATTCTCCCACTCTGTTATGGGTCATACACCATCACCAAGGTTGTGGGTAACAATGATTTTGAGCTCAAGATTCCCCCTTTCCTTGGCTTGCACCCAGTCTTCAACATGGCTCTCCTTCTGCCATATTTCCCACCATTAGTGGACACCTCAGAGATAGCAAAGATGTTGACATCAACATATATCAACCTTGAATGCATGCAATAGGAATATAGTGATCATATTTTGTACACACATATCAAGGGCACTCGACAACAAAGGATCCAACTTTATTGAGTCGTCAAAGCAGGGCAACTCCTACACCAAGGAAAGTAGCTCACCCGGGGCCAAATTCAGCAGAAATTTCATCATCTGATGGGGGAAATCAACACAATGGATACCTTTTATTCCTAAGGAGGGAGGATTGATCCAAGTTGATATCGGTGGCCACCCACCTTTTCCAATGTTAGGGTCCTAACCCATACATGGGTAGATTAATGTATTCCGGATGTAATAAGGTCAATATTAATGAGACCTATCAATAAAAGAGGTAGGCGGACAGAAGACCTGAAACTTAAAGCTTCTAGAAGGATCTTCTCTAGATGCTTCTTTTAGTATAAATAGGAGTCGGGTATGAGAACCCTAGCTTGAATATTTTTGTAACAGAGGCGTTGCTCGATTGAGTGCCCTCGAAGAACTGTGAACATTGCTGTCGAATCAAGTGTTATTACGTTTCAAGTGCTATTTCTGTGCTATTTCATATATCATTTAGCGTGTGTGAAGATTATCTTTGGATATTTCAACTGACGATACATTTATTTCTAGCATTTCATTTTACGTTCGCGCTATTTTATATATCACGGTATCTTGCAAAGTGGTATCCAGGCACTTTCCTTAAACTGTGGGTAAATTTGTTTGTGGGTAGAGATGTATTCCGGCGTTTTTAAGCCACAGAGTTCTGTCGTTAAGCGCATAAACCAGCGGTTGAGGAATTCATACACGAAGGAAATACAGGTGGTTCTTAGCATACGTTTGTTGGCCTGTAACTGTTGATACTTGCCGGTGGTAGCGCATCGGGCCCGGCACACGGTAAGGGTGGCCTAGATTTCCTAAAGCCTACGTAGATAAACCTATCGACCGCGGAACTACTATAGTGTCATCGGGAACAACACTCAGGAAGACACTCTCAAGTACCTGGGTAGTCGGTGATGCGGCTAAGTTACGGTTCTATCCTCATAGTTAGTGTACGAGATATTGGGCGAGTACTCTTGTTGGACCCGCCGCATTATATCAGAGAGCTATAGCAGGGCAAACCCTTGTGCATATAGAACCCTTAGTCTAACCCTTGGGGACGCAACAACAATAATCAAATTAAACCGGCGAGATCTATTGACCAGCATCGTATTCGGGTTGCTAAGTGAAATACTCTCTACAGTTCGGAATTTGGGATTCCATTGACTGACATTCTTCGGGCCAAACATAACCCCTTGATGCTATGAAATTTTTGACCATTATTTGAGACCTGACCATTAGATTCATCTCCTCGCCCTCATCCCTTTCCCCATATCATTTTTACTGCAAAAATTTCTGACCCAGCCCGCGCCCTTTGGTTCATACATTTTGACCATTATTTGAGAACTATCCCATTAGATTCATCTTTTCTCCCTCATCCACTTTCCTCCCTATCATTTTTTTGCAAAAATTTTTGACCCCGCCTACTCCTTTTCATTTCACCCATCATCATGGCCTATAACCGTAGCCAAGAACTAGAGTCTAACTTCAACACCGCAACATGGTTTTACTTGAGACCCAACAAGAGTGCAACAACTTAGTGCTACCATGCCTCAGTGATGCCTCCATGAATGCCTCGTCCAGACAGCTGTGAAGTCCACAATGACGGAAGTAAAAAATGAAATTGAATATGTCGTTGTAGCACTTTGCACCAAAATCAAAATTCTCGATGACCCTTTTCGAGGGATGCACTAAAAAGGCGAAGGTGAAACTTCTTCCCATTCTTTCAACCACATCACTTTCCAAAGGGACATACAGCCTTAGAGGGTGGATGTAACTAAATTTGATATTTCGGACCCTTGGTTGGTCACATAAACGGAACATTATTTCTCTCTACAACATTGTAGATGACGTAAGAGCCTTCGAATAGGGTGTTTCTCCATCTAGATCAAAATTGGCAATGGTGTGATGGAAAAATTTCCGTCGAGGATATATTGCTTGGACCGCGTTGCTTCGAGCGAGCTTTATGAAATCTTTGACGACACCAACCATTTGGGCGTTTGACAAAATTGAAGCAATGGGGCACAGTCGAAGACTTCATAAATGCATTTGAGCGTGCAGTTTTTTGACGGTATGGCCCGATGCCTTCTTTGGCGAGTGCTTTATCGGTGGACTCCAAGGGGAGGAGGTTAGGGCCCATGTCCTCATGGCTGCGACCCTCGACTTGGGTGGAGCTGCAAAAAACCAAGAAGCACAACAAATTGTTTCCTCTCAGGCAGTAAACCTTCGCTTTTCCAGCCCTAAACCGGGAAAACCCCACTACTCCCTCCCCTCGCTTAAAAATCCAAAAATTGTTGCATTTGCGGAAATGGCTGAGCGACAACTCAAAGGCCTGTTATAGCGTGATGACAAATATTTTCCAGGCCACAAATGCTGGGAACAAAAGCTCTTTATGGCCCTCTCGAGGATACTTTCGAAGACGATGATGACACTTCCCCTATTCACGAGTCTGAGAAACTTAAATCAACCCTCCTTCCGACCCTCTGAAAGACCCTCATTTCCCTCAATGCCCTCATAGGCTTCTCGCTAAATACTCAAACTAATCCCGGTTATATCAAGCACCAAAGGGTCATCATCTTGGTTGATAGTGGCGGCACCACAACTTTATTCGCCAGCATCGCCCAAGAAACCTTGCTATATCCATCGTTAATAATTTCCAAATCATGATTGCCAATGGGGCTCTATGAAATGTGGAGGTATTTTGTGAAAATGTCGTCTCAAATAGGTGACTAACCTCAAATCACATATGTTTGCTATTGACATGGGAGGTTCGCGACATTGTGTTGGAGTGTCAGATGGCTCGGTGGGTCCCATTCTCATGGTTTCGAACAACCATGCAATTTGACAAAGGATGCCACAAACATAAATTTAAAGGAATCACTGCGGGTTCTCCCGAAATCGCCGGTTCTCTCATCGCATGGAGAAATTACTCAAAAGGCCATTCGGATGTCATAGCCCAACTCCATACCATTCAACCCACAGTCCACCGGGTGCCCAAGACCTCCAAGCCCTCTTGACTAAACATCAACGGTCTTCTCCACTCCCCAAGGACTTCCTCCTTCAGGTAAGTCCATGATCATTCCATTCCTGTCGAGAGCCTTCCCAGAACATGCGTATGCTCATACTTACACTTAAATAATGAAAGTGAAAAGATGGTCCGGGAACTCCTTACTGTCGGGGTCATATGTCCTAGTACGATTCCTTACTCTTCTTCGGTCGTCATGGTACTAAAAGAAAGAAGGTTCGTGGCGAATGTCTGACTCCAGCGCCCTCAATAAACTCACCATCAAAGATAAAATTTCCCATCAGGTCATTGATGACCTCACGGATGGTGATGGTGCCCAATTCTTCACCAAACTTGACCTTCGGGGCTATCACCCAGATCATCTGTATGAAGGAGGCTGACATTCCTAAGACTGACCTTCGCACTCATGAGGGAGCACTAATTTTTGGTCATGCCTTTGGGTTGTGTAACGCCCCCTCCACCTTCGGATCCTCTTGAACCATGTCTTGAGTCCCTTTCTTAGATCATTTTGTCCTAGTTTTCTTTGATGATATCCTCATATATAGCAAACTTGTGGAAAGACCATCAACTCATGTGGATCAAGTTCTCCAGCCACTTTCGCTTCGGCACCATCTTTTCCTCAAAACGGTCAAATGTGCTTTTGGTGCATCGAAGTGGAATACTTGGGTCATCTGGTGAGCAAGGATGGTGTCGAGGTGGACCTGAAAAAGATTGAAGCGATGCAATTAGCGCACCTAAGGACTCTAAAAGGTGCGTGGATTTTGGGCCTCCTGAGGGAATTATTACCCATAAGTTAAATTCGAGAACATGGAAGATTAAGCACCTCTCACGGCCCTCGAGAACTCTCAATTGGACCCAATGACGGCTCAAGCTTTTCAAACTTTGAAGATGGCCATGTGCACCACTCGGGTTACGGCTCTCGACTTCACAAAGACATTTGTTGTGGAATGCGACGATGCATCAGGGAAAGGAATTGAAGTTGTCCTTATGCAAGAAAGAATACCTTTGACCTTCTGACGAGCAAATAAGCTAATGCGAAAGAATGCACGGGCAAACCTATCTATGAAAAGAAATGTTGGCAATTATGAATGCCCGGTTGAATTATGGCGTCCCTTATCTCTTGGAACTAGCGATTCCAAATTGATACAGACCATCAAAGCCTCAATGCCTGCGGAACAGCATTTCCTCGAGGAGCGACAAAATGGGTCCAAGCTCTTTGGCTATGATTATGAGATCATTTAGAAGGGAAAGACAATGTAGTGGCGGATACGCTGTCCCGTATGAAGGCGAAGGATCCCTCTTTTCTCTTTCCCTTCATTGTGTACTGATTGAGCAAAATTGCACCGAGGAATGGTACAGAACCCAAAGGTGCATCTAATCCAGCAACTTCTGAACCAAAGTAGCGGGCTCCCCAAGGGTACTCTTGGCTTCGGGATGAGCCTCGATACAAAGGTAAACGTATTTAAGTAAACAATCAAGCTCAAATCCACGGTACTCTCCCGAACTTCATACTACACCCATTGGGGCACTTTCCGGGGTTCACGAAAGAAACATATGGCAGGGATGGCATTTCCCTTTACGGGATGGTAGCAAACAGAGACTTGTCCAGTAAGTTTATTAATTTGAATATGAGAGATCGCCAGCGCAACAAAGGGAGAAGCTTGATCAAATCTCGGGCACACTCCAACGGCTCAATTCCCGGATATTTGGAAGGATATATCTATAGATTTATTACAGGCTTACCTAAATCGAGAATAAATCTCGATGATAATGGTGGTGGTGGATCCGACTTTCAAGTATGCTCATTTTGTTATCTTCACCACCCATTTACTGCATCCACGGTGGCTAAGTTTTTCATGGATGAGGTTTTCAAGCTTCATGGCATGCAAACTCTATTGTTTCTGATCGGGCCAACTTTCACAAGCAATTTTGGCGAAGCTGTTTAAGCTACAGGCCTGAATTGCATCTCATTTCGACTTATCATCCCAGACCAGTTGGGTCAAGCGAAGTCGTCAACAATGTTTGGAAACCTATCTGAGGTGCTCTGCATCAGAAAAACAACACCCGTGGGCTCAATGGATTCCTAAGCCCGAATGGTGGTACAACACTACATATCCATATACCACTCGCGCGACTCCTTTTGACGGTTTATGGGCGAGAAGCCGCAGTCGGTTCTCTCGCACTTGGTGCCTCGAAGGTTAGGCGGTCGATGAAAACACTTACAGTCCGGGGAGATATCGCCGGTGCCATAAAGAGAATTTGGTCATGGCCAGAACAGAATGAAGCAACAAACAGATCAGATTAAATTTCAGAGCGTCAATTTGTAGAAAGGGGTCGAGGGTGTTTACTGCATTTCCCACAACCATATAAACAGAAACTTCCCTCAAGGCCGGCGGTGTGAGCTAGCCCCAAATTTACATAGTACCACGAGTTAAGCGGGTGGGACAAAATTAGCATATCGTTAATACGCCTTGGTCGGTCGAAGCTACATCCTGTTTTTCATGTTTCTGCTTGAAGAAGGTGATTGAAACCAGGTGCAACTTCAAATAACCTTCAGGGTTAGGCTGAAGAAGGATCCATTTGGCTACAACGAGCGATTTTGGACCCGGAGGGCGTGCGCTGCGTCAGAGAACCATCGAGTTAACAAATGCGGTGGAAAGATATGACTCCGGATACCACTTGAGACGGCTACCATTATGACCCGGGTTTCCACATCTCAAATAGGGACAAAATTTTGTTTTTTAAAGAGGCGGACATGTTGAGTCCTAACCGCTTTTATGCGGAGTAGATGTAATGTATTGGGATGTAATAAGGTCAATATTAATAAGACCTTTCAATAAAAAGAATAAGGAGGATGTAGAGAACCCCAATGAAGCAAAGCACAGAAGGATCTTCCTCGATGCTTCTTTTTAATTATAAATGAATTGAGGTATGAGGCCCTAGCGGATATTATTGTAACATAGAGTTGCTCGATTGGAGGTTGCCCTCGAAGAGGCCCGTGAACATTGCTGTCACGAATCAAGTATTATTTATGTTCAGAAGAGGCCTGTGAACATTGCTATCTGAATCAAGTGTTATTTATGTTCAAGTGTTATTTCTATTGCTATTTCGTATATCATTTCTGCGTATTGTGAAGATTATGCTGGATATTTCACTGTTATTCTGTTATTTCTAGCATTTCGTTTCTGTTCTGCATATTTTATATATCTGGTATCTTGCACATCAACATATATCAACCTTGAATGCATGCAATAGGAATATAGTGATCATATTTTGTACACACATATCAAGGGCACTCGACAACAAAGGATCCAACTTTATTGAGTCGTCAAAGCAGGGCAACTCCTGCACCAAGGAAAGTAGCTCACCCGGGGCCAAATTCAGCAGAAATTTCATCATCTGATGGGGGAAATCAACACAATGGATACCTTTTATTCCTAAGGAGGGAGGATTGATCCAAGTTGATATCGGTGGCCACCCACCTTTTCCAACTCGCTCAAAACAATTTTCTAGCAATTTTGACAATTTACTATTTTTAACAATTTTTAACTTTTGGGGCCATTTTGAGGGCCTAAATGAAGGTTTTTTGAGATAGAGATTCTAAATGATAATCAAAGGCTCTGATTGAGACCCCAAAAAGAATCTCCTCGACAATACCTTTACAGTGGTCTATCATGTGCATAAAAGAGAGATCGTATGCAAAAGTTACGACCTCGGGAAGTTGATGTACTAAGTTACCCAAATTGTAACTTTTGGAGCTTCATCTCCTAGGGTTAGGTTTTTGGATATGTAGGGTTTTTCACATTCCTATTTATTGTAAAAGTGCCTTTAGAGCCTCATTGTAATCATCTTCTTGCAAATAAGCACAGTCGTCACATCTCTTCTAAGAGATAAGCCACCACCATTCCAACAACCTTGTTTTCCGCTACATTTTGCAGTTTCAACTTATTTCCTTATTGAATAGAAAACAAGTTTTACGATATCTCTGTTATTCTATGTTAAGAATATTTTAATAATTTGTATTCGTTTTGTTCTTCTCAAAAAATCTGGATCAGTTGACATCAATGACAACCAACTGTCCAACAATTATGACGTATTAAAAAGTTTATCAGGTATCATGATTTTTGAGTTTTGAAAGAAAAACATAAAACCAAGGGTCGATAAGTGATATTATTTGAAAAATGAATACCTTTTTATTAGATTTTTTTAAGGATAATTCAGAATTTATTACAATTTTTTAATATTTATGAACAAAGAGAAATTTGAAAATGTATTTACAAAATTCAATAAATCAACAAAGAAAATTTAAATTGACAAAATAAAATCAAATAATCAAAAGTACTTTGGAAAAAACAACATGTCTATGAAGGGGCCCTAAAATTTTAGGTCAAAATTTCAATGGAGGTTGTTGAGGCTCAACAAATGGTGACACATTGGGTGAAGTAGTTATCTCTGTCTAATATTATCTAAAATACTCATTCACACTTAAATGTTAAAAATAATCTCAATGATTGTAAAGATAGATCTTTTAATTATGGGTACCACCATATGTTTGTGAACTTAAAATATATTCCCACTAAGCACAGACATCAAGTAACTGACAAACAACCTCTTCAAACCAATTTCTAAGGTTAATTTTCCTTAGTTTTCAATCCAAAAATAATTGGCATAAGGCGTGACCTAGGGCCTTCACTATTTGTGAGTAAATTATTTCCTATGTGTGTTCCTCATCTCTCTTTAACTTGGCACTGCTTCATTTTCCCCGAGTGTCCATAGCCCCGACGAAGGTTCCTTAGTATCATACAAGTATTTACCCACTGCTAGTGACCGTCTATAGCCCCAACTGGTTTACTTGTACTTCCCACACTATATAGTGCTTTCAATTTCCCTTTCATTATTTTACACCCTTATATATATATATATGGGAGGCGGGTCTGCGACTAGGGTTTCCCTAGCTGCATACCCCTCGTTGCTTCTTTCCTGCGGCCTGGGTGTAGTATTTCCTACAATCACCTCCGCTCTGAAGACACATCTTCCCCAGATTTACTCTTTTTTTTATGGTCTTTTCTTTTGGTTTTTCCCATGCAAGGCGAAACCTTCCTCCCCGATGTATGTTCCTCGTGAAAGGCTCGAGATCCCTCTGGTGGATGGCGATAGTTAGTAGCTTCTATTAGTCACTCTGTGGGTGATGTTATGTCTTCCCCCCAAACCTTACACCTGCTCAGATGGCGTTGTGCACCCAGATCTGTTCCTCTATTGGGTGGTATTGCGAACACAGTGGTTGCTTCTTCCGCGTCGGGAGGTAGTTTGTTGTTGGGCATATATATGGGGTGCTTCCTGGGTTCCTTTTCCCATATATGTTATTTCTAGGTGAGGTTGGCGACTCCAGATCTGTTGTTTTGAGGTGAGGTTGGCGGTTATTCCTTTGTGAGAGTGTGAATCTAGGGTTGGGTCCAGGGGTGGGTTCTTTCTCTTTTTCAGCTTTTGGTATGTGGCTCTTCTCTCAGGTTACTTTGGTTGTTCAAGGTTTGACGTATGCTTAGTTTCAGCTCCTATTGGTGGATATCGATGTCTCCTCTCCTCCATATGGCATGGGTCATGCCATAGCTTTGAGGTCTTGTCTTGGGTGTGAGGTGTTTTTTTTCCAAGTGGCACTTTGAGGTCCTATTGAGGGGGCGTGCAATTTCTGGTCTCATACTGGTCGAGGTCTCCATCAATGTTGTTTCCTTCTGGACTTGTTGTTATAAGTTTTACATACCTCTCTGACCTAGTCCTTCTGATCACTTGGGTTTGTCTGGGATTGCATATTTTCCTTCCGATCTCCAAGGTTTGTTTGGTTTTTCTATTCTGGAGTATTTTTCTTTCACAAGATCTCGTGTACCAAGTATTCAACCTTTTATAGGTTTCTATAATATCTTATATATTCTTCTTTTTGGCTCTTCAACCAGTTACTTTGTGTCCATTTGGGATTTTCTACCCAGTATTGGGTGGTGTTGTTAGCACCTACATAATGTAATTTGGTTCTCTTTGGATGAATAGAATTATGTTTTTTTTCCAAGGATATATATATATATATAGAGAGAGAGAGAGAGAGAGAGAGAGAGAGAGAGAGAGAGAGAGAGAGTATGCAATTAGGTGTTTAGGGAAGTGGGGTGATACGAGAGTTATTTAGATTTTCTTGGTATTCTACTTGCTTCCAAAGTTTATCTTAAGGTCTTCCTTCCACCAATTATTTTAGGTATAAATTTTTTAAATGTGAGATGAATGGGGCTAAGAAGAAGAAACATGTAAGAAACCTAAAGTGTAAATGTGTTAGTGACATAAATATGTATTCTTGATAATAAAGGAGTTCAACCACAAATACATAAATTTTACTTTATGAATCATAGAACTTTATATAGATGCCTCAGTGTAATGCTTTCAGTTGTAGACAAGCATTCAAGTACAACCCAAATGTTATCATTTATTTGTTGAGGATTATATTCCCTTTCAAAAATTCAATCAAACTTACAAAATCAAACAGAAAAGAAGGTATAAACATATTTTTAGTTTTATTATTTTCATGAAAAATGTTTTTTAAGAATTTGGCCATTAACATAAAGGATTTATTTTCTCCCCTCTAATGATTGAAAAATATATGTTAAAAGGCCAACTTTTTCAGCTATTCGAAATGGGCCAAACCAGAGTTTTTGAAATTTTGTGTGTTTTCATTTTTCTTCATGAGATCTGTCCCATTTAATCACTAAATCACCAATTTCAATATTTTTATTACTAACTGAATGCTTGTCAAACCATTTATTAATTATTTTTTGATTTCAGAGAATGTTTGTTTGGCTTTATTTCTTACTTCTTCCAATTTTAATAATTCCTCAATGTGTTCCTACATTTTTGGACAAGTATCTTCTCTAACAGATTATGCTAATTGGAGAGAAGGTAAAGCTACATTAGCTGGTAAAATAGCTTCCTTTCTACAAACAAGGAAGTAAGGAGAATTACCTAATGTAGTTTTAGGTGTAAACCTATTAGACCATAATGTAGTTGTAAGAGATTTATGTCAATTTCTCTATTTTTCATTAATAATTTTCTTGATGATTCAAAGAAGATTTTTATTGGTAGAATCTACTAAACCATTACCTTGCGGACAATAATTGGAAGAATATCTAATTTTGATAACCTTCTCTAAAGAAAATTCAGTTAATTTAATCAAATAAAAATATGAAGCACTATAAAAAAAACCAAAGTATTAGGAACACCAAATCTTGTAATAATAATTTGTTCAATGAAATATATCACCTAATTCTAATTAACAACTTTTTTAGAAATGGATTCAATCCATATAGTAAAATAATCAGTAGTTTTTGAAATGTACTTAAGTAATTGAGAAGAATTTGGAGTTATCTCTCCAATGATGTCCAGTGCTCATTGCTCAAATGATCCATCAATCATCACAGATTGTAACGAGAGTGCATGTTTTTTTCTCTTTTCCAGCTGAATTTTGAAAAAATTTACACTTTCGAACATATGCATGACCATACTTGAATAAAGTTGGCCAATAGTATCTTACTCGTATAATTTTATGAGCAGTAGTATCACCACTATAATTCACACGTGTAGGAACATCATGTAAATCAAATAACACTTTATCAGCATCTGATTTTTCTAAACATCTCAACAAAACATAATCACAATTTTGTCTCAATAACATTCCATTAATCAATTGATAATGAGTAGATTTCAATAGTGAAGATCTCTTTTTATTAGGTTCGTAATGTTGAGGATAGAACCATAAGTAAGGAAAATTTTAAGATATTTATACCAAGAATCAATAGAATCAGATGTAATATAAATCCCATTAATTCCTAACTCTAATTCATTTTTTTTTTCTGACTCTAAATCAATTTATTTTGTTGCTACCCTGGAAAGACCTAAACCTCAAATGATTTTGGATGGTTTAATTTCCAGTTCATACTCCTGTAGAGTAGTCATCCAATTTTTCTTTGTCTCCAAGATCCTTTTGAATAAGTAAGTTTCGATCACATGGATATGGAACAACAACTTTAGTATGTGACTTTAAAAGGAAGGCTATAAAATATTTGACAACTTTGAAAACTACACAAGCCTATTTTTCCACTTTGGAATAGTTCAATTATGTGAGTTGAAATCTTGTACTCATGAAAGAAATTGGTATTTCAATATTTTGATCCTTCTTCTAAGTAAGAACAACAACACAAGACAAATCATAAACAAAAAGTATAGAGGATAAATTATTTACTAAAATTGTGAGACGATAGAGTTGTAGCTTATACAATTTCTTCTTTTATTAATTTGAATGATTCTCTTTCATCTTTATTCCATTTGAAAAGAACATCTTTATTAATAATATTTTGTAAGGGTCTTACTATCTTTGTAAAACTTGGGACAAAACGTCTAACAAAATTAATCTGTCCCAGAAAAGATTGCATTGTTTTATTGTTATGTGGGAAGGGAATGTTTGATATTGCTTTAATTCTTTCAAGTTCTATAACAATTCATAATTTGGAAACAATGAAACCTAAAATATTCCCTTTAGTTTGAGCAAAGATAGTTTTTTTGGGGTTAAGAGAAATGCCATATTTCAAAAATTTATTTGAGATGATGTACATGATCAGATCGTTTTTTTGAAAATACAGTTACATAATCAAGATATATTACCATTGATTCATTTATTAATACTCTAAAGGCAATGTCCATGGCACGTTGAAATGTGTCACCGACAGTAACTAATCCAAATGGAATTTTTATGTACATGTAAGTGCCCCATTTAGTTTGAAAAATAATTTTAAATTGATCATTTTTGGACACCAAAACCTGATTATAACCTGAGAATCCATAGAAGAAATACATCATCTTAGAACATGCTGGAGACTGTAGAATTTGTTGGCCAGATTGCACAGAGTGAATGGGCATTATTGTCATTGATGTCAAACTTCTCATTATTTCATTTATGAGTTTGGGTTTGATTTTCATTAGTTGAACTTGTTATTGGACTAACAACTCAATTAACCCAATGAACAAGTGGTCAAAGGCTTAGTTAAAAATGCAAGGAAAATTGAATTGGTTAAATTGTTTTTCCACCATTTCGATAGATAGCTCTCTCCTTTGAAAAAGGTGTGGTTATGAATCTACAGGATTAAGCACCAACACTTTAAAGCTTTAAGACTATAAGCTCATATGTTAAGGAATTTTTCCAATTAAGAAGCTTTGAATCAATTTCTAGAAACGTTGATAGTTACAGTAACTAACTTCTTGATGAAATTTCGTTGAAGAGAAAACTGTTTCAAATATTTGAGGTGGATTAACCAAAACCATTTTTTTTATCCTTGGTTAGAGAGAGATAAACAGAGTGTAAAAGTACCAAAAACTCTCCGTCGATTAATAGTTTCGATGAGGGTAAAAATGTAGATGCAAATCGGATTGATACAAAGATGCAAATCAGATTGATACAGAGTTAAAATCTGATTGATACAGGGATGCAAATCAGATTGATACATATTTAAAATTGGATCGATACAGAGTTCAAGAACTAGGTGATGGGTCTTTAAGAGAAGAACACATAGGTTGATTAAATTTTCAGAAAAGGAGATCCCTGGAAATCAATCAAATGATTTATTGAAAGATTAATGCAGAAAGATCAATAAGTTGAATTTCTCTTTGAAATATATATGCACAGAGGTTAATAGTTTGATTTTCTCCTTAAATGAGAAATGCATAGAGAAGAGGTACACTCTGATGTTGCAGGTCGTATGGTTGTTTTTGTTTATACAGTGAATAAACTCTGTCATAGATCTAGAATAAAGGCATGAAATGCTTGATTGATTGAGCAATTACATCAAAGGTATATGCATTTAATAGTTAAAATATATCTCTGTAATTCAAATATACATTGAGATCATTATTTATTGCAATAAATATTATTTACAGATTTGATCTCCAGGCTTATAACATAGTGAATATGAATAGATTGAGTTGATCAGTTTTGGTATTGACAGAGTATAAATAGAGTTGCATTTGAATAAGATGGATTTTGGTTGAAAACAATAACAGGTTTGGAAAAGATGGAATTGATGGTTACAGGGTTTTTTTTCACAAAAATAAATTAACAAAAGGATATTGATAGTTTAAAAAGAGTGTTTGAAACAGGTTGAATTCAGTACTAAAGGGAGGAAGGGAGGAGCTAGGGAGACTAACAGTCTCATTGTAAGTTGAAGCTTGCATTCAGGCAATAGAAGCTTTCTTTCAATAGGTGTTGAAGATAAAGAGGTAGTAGCCTCATCTAAGTAGTTGCTCAGACAAAATTTGATGTAACTGAATTAGCTCGCTTGCTTTACATTCACAAGAAGAAGAGGTTTTTCCCTTTATGGGTTTCCTCATAAATATTTTGTGTCTCTGTCCATTTCATGTGATTGATGGTTACTAATTCATTATCACTGAGACAAAATATTTATTAGGTTTTAAGCTGCATTAAAGAAGTAATCTGTATTAAAGAAATAAAAGTGATAATTGTGTATACAACTGATTCACTCCCCCCCGCTCTTAGTTTCTTAACTTGTCCAACAATTGGTATCAGAGTAGGTTACTTCAGGCTTCAGATAAAGTTACTTCAGAACTCAGTTTAATAACTGGAAGTTTGGTCTTTTATGATGGATAAGAAATTTGAATTTACAAAACATGGATTACCTCTATTTGATGGACATAACTATGTCTTTTGGAGTATCAAGATGAAATTGTTTTTGCAGACTCAAGGAGTAGATATTTGGAAAGTTGTGTTGAATGAATATAATGTTCTAGGAACCATTCCAACAGATGTTGCGGGTAAGAAAATTTATGAAAGCAATTCCAAAGCTATGTATGCAATACTTGGAGGTTTAGCAGGGTCAAAATTTGTTAAGGTTATGCATTGTGTGTGAGAAAAAGAATTATGGGACAAGCTGAAAAATGTTTATGAAGGAGATACTAAGGTGAAGAATGCTAAGTTGCAGTCATACAGGATTCGATTTGAAAGTTTAAAAATGGAATAATTTGAAGATATAGCAACTTATTTCCTTTGTATTGATGAAGTAGTTAATACCATGAGAGGTCTAGGAGAAAAAGTCAAAATGTTAATATTGTACAAAAGGTACTTAGATCTCTACCTGTAATATTTGATCCAAAAATATCATCTTTAGAAGAAAGAACTGATCTTGCTACTTTAGAAATGGATGAACTACATGGGATACTAATAGCATATGATATGAGGACCTCTGGTGAGAATTATTCCAGGAAAAAATCATCTTTCAAGGCAACAAATAAGGACAAGAAAATTTTTGAAGAAAAAACCAACAATTATGAGGATTCAGAAGAGGATATGGAAGAAGCTAATTTTGTCAAAAATCTGAAAAAGGGTACT
>SNQJ01S0176288.1:0-19729 GCA_010110895.2 Picea sitchensis | reverse complement strand
TTTCATTGAGAATACAATGACAGTGCAATCATTAGGAATCCACTTCTAGATTTTACACAAACATCAAGAGTTGGTCTATTCAATCATAAAATTTTCAACATGTTATGCAATGGAAAAACCTTGATTATTCAATCTCTCCTAAATATCTGATAAGTCCTCAAGGAGATGGTCTATACAATTTCATGATGCTACACAATATATAGCCATTATAACCACTGGATTAAACAATAAAAATCAATGCAATTACAAAATCCATAAAATACTGTAATTGACGAAGAAGATGGCCTGGAGATGATCTTCGACAACTAACGTTCCTTCCAACCTCCTTCTTGCTAATCATTGAGACTTCACCGATACCTCCCAACCAACTCTATGGGTACTCTTCTTCCCCCTTAGCCCCTCGAGCTGCAAAGGGGCCACGCACACACACAACTAGAATTCCTCTAGCTCCCAGCTCGCCTTGCAAGGTAGAGCCACCACTCTCTCTCAATATAGGTATCCAAACTCTCACAAGTAAAAGCTGTCAAAAATTCTGCAACATAACTTTACCCATAACCCATGTGATCCCTTTCCCCTTTTTTCCCATTTTCTTTATAGGAGTTTCATTCATGACACCTTGCCACTTGCACATTTAATTTACTTTTTAAAATAATTAATTAAGAATTATTTCTCCCATACACTTGTCACCCTTTCCCTTAGTTTCACAAGTGGCTCCACAATTTATTTTAATAAAGTCAATTTCCCTCACCCTTCCTAAAAGCGATCCTTAAATCACTCCTAGTTGTCTCCTTATTCCCCTTATTTCCAATTAATGACTAACATCGTACTAAATCTGAGTTGAATTAAAATAGAACTCTTCTCCTAGTTAGACTAGTCTTAACTAGACTCTAGATTCCTTTCTATGCGTACCCATTCCTTTATCTTTATTCCATTCTTACCTTAAATTCCAATTTGGTAATTACTTGCACATATGTGTGTTAAATCAATCCTTATATTTATTTTATTTTCCTTGATTTCTTAAATTGATTTACTTCATCCCCTAGTTATTATTTAATTTATAAATTTAGTTTTTAGTCTTCTTACTAACTTAGAATTAGGCTTAATTAAATTTTATTTGCAAAGGCTTAGACTCTTATAGGGATTGAAATTAATAAATTCAATCATTAATTAATTAATTAATTAATTGATTGATCCAACAGTGCTCAAGATTTTACAAGGTTGGTTATTGGCTCAGGGTTTTCTAGGCCACCTAGACTCATTGAATCAAATTTTATTTACACGATGTGCCCTTCAAGACGCATTCTGTGCTCCAAGGGTGCCACTCGCCCTTGACTGGTTTTGGTGGTTGTCCAACCCTTGGAGTCAGCATTCCATTCGAGCGACCTTGTGAGAGACTAAGGGATTCTAAGGAATAAGAATCCTGCCTTATTGTGCGCCCCTTATAAATATTCATGAGCGACTGTCTCAATCTTCCCTCACGACATCGTGGACCTCTCAAACTAGGTAATCTTTAACCTACAATTCGAGACACAACAAGAGTGATATTAGGCTATGACAGGGACGTTGCCACACCTCTCCCTCAATATATGGTCTATGTGCATGGCCCCTTTACTCCTTATGTGAGTCATATTAGCAAGCAATCGTCAGTCTACATCCATCAATGAAAGACTGTCAATGATCCATAAAAAACATCATAATATAATCGATCATATGTCACATATGCATGAATAAAATACTCAAACCAATACAATCCACTCACTGACTCAATCCAAAGTCTCAAGAGGTCAATTGATTCCATCGACATCCACAATCTGTCAAGTGTCCTGCACAGTCAGGGAAAAATCGTCAATAGCATCTGTCAATACATAGATATCAAAAAACATAAATCATAATCCATCACATCATCATAAGAATCTATAAGATAAATAGATAACCATATGCTATAATTGGATCACTTGCACACAAATGTCCTCAAATAATAAGTCAATAACATGTGCTTGCAAGAGAGGGACGTTACAAAATGATAGCATGCCTCATATGGGTGAAGACTCATTACTTCCCATATCCTACAGTTGTATTTGCAGGTATTAATTGTAATGATGGAAGCAAACATGTTCCCAATGCCTCCTCAACATTTATTCAAGATTCCTTTAACCAAAGATGAGGATATCTATGATCACCTACCTTTAAATCTTGGGAACTTGCACTTTCAGAAGATGCCACAAGTGCCAAGACAGATGAATAGTAACCCCTTAGGACTTTGCAAACCTTATGTAGGAGAAGAGCACCCTGATAAAGATATGGCCCAACAAAAGCCGACAACTGGAAAATTTCTCTAGGTAATTCAATAAAGGAATATCTTTGACCTATATATTTCACCATGCCCTCTCTATTTGCGGAATTATCAACATATTGATAATAAGAGCGAATATTTAATAAAAGTGATGGCCTCATGATGGCATAGCTTGAAGAAATTTTCCCTGAACAAACCATCATAAATGTGCAATTGCATTGAGAGGAGAGAGATGGTCCAATAACAAATGTGATGAAACCAATCATCATCAACAAGAAAATCTTTCAGAAGACCCAGTTTCTGATTTGTAACAAGTTTTGTGGAAAATTCACCACCAACTTCTACTTCCATATCCAGAGCTGGAACTAAAGAAATTGTAACATCTCCAGGTTTTTCCCCTTCCATCAGATCCTTCCTTGTTGTTTACCACAACACCATATGTTGTAACAAGCTCTTCCATCCCTCGCAGGTGGAGAAGAAATAGTATATTGATCCACTTCTCTATAATCCAAGTTGTAGGTACCCATTTCTTCCTATTTAGGCTATGTTCATCTGAGCATAAGAACCTAGTACATACCCCTTGCTCGACTATCTTATTTTTAAATCCCCTGTTCGAGGCATTTCAGTGACCTGAGCTGATGATTCTTAGGATACTTGCAGCCTTGAGTTTGGATTTTCTAGCATTATATTCCGGGTATGCCTCAAATTATTTCAAAAACCATGGTTCTTTCCTGACTGAACTAGGCTTTCCCATGACACTAGAAATCCGAGTGTTGGAGAGTATGCAAGGGTACTCTTCTTTGATAAATTCACATTGCTAGTGAGGAAATTGGGGGACAAAGGCTGAGTAAGTTGAGATCTTATTTTGAATCCTTGTAGTGATTCGAAGTAAGAGGAATTCGAGTGAAATGAGTAATGAGTGTATGGGTTGGTCATAATATAATGATCGTACATGGACAGAGAAAAGATCATGGATGGTGGATTAATCATGGTCAATATTTCATACAGGGACAAGGAAAATGGATAATGGGTAGTGGATATAGGTATAAGGTACGATGGGATATAGGTAGATCATATGATTGTTAAATATTATACAAATATTAAAATGAGCTTAAGGTAAATGTAACTTATGTTTCCCATGTCTTCAATAAACTAGAAAAATCAAAATTTGGATTATTACCTCAATTTTACCTTATGATACATGTTGGAATGGATGAAAGAAAGGAAATCTGAGACTGTTGTTGAATTGAGTTGAGCTTATGAGATCACTGAATTCTTGTTGTTGAACCAACTAAATTGCTAAATGTTGTTGTTAAAATTGGTCATTGTATAAGAGATGAAAAACTGAATGATTTTGTTGATGTAGGACCTATGAGATGATGGAGATAAGAGACCTGAGTTGCTTGGGTATCTCTAGACCCTTACCCTAGCGCTAACGAACTTCAAATTGCAAGACAAAATCCAACCGGTTTGTTACAAGTCATCATGTAACTAATATAGGGGTCCTTGAAAACAATGGTTAGAGGATAACATGATGGTTACATGATTGCCTGTAAATGCTAAAAATGCCAAAAATATGAATGCCAATGCTACTGTTGGAAGGCTGGACACTCTAATTGTTGTTAGAAGGATGGACATTTGAAAGACCATTAACTTTGAAGCACTAGAAGTTGTCAAGGATACATAGTGAACTGAATGATGAACTCCTTTTATGAAATAACCATACCTTTCTTTGAATTATGATATGTACTACAGGATGAAGTGGGAGTTGTGTGGAACATAATGTAGACTAGCTGAAGGTTGAATAAAGGGTGAGAGCTATTGAGAGTCTGAGAGGGAACTGGAACCAATGAAAGTTGATTCGAATCTATTGAAGGAGGAGGATGGAATGAACTGTGGCTACCAACAAGACTGGATGGAAATATTTATTAGGACAATATATGAACACATTGCTATAAGAAATCAAACTATTTCAAGCTATTGTTTATATCATAAAGCCATATAGTCTTCATCCTTATCCCCTAGTTTTCCAATTCAATCTATGTGAATAAATTTACTTGGAGTCAAACATAGAAAGGAATCATTGGATTACCGACCAATAATGTAAATTGTTAACCAATGCGAGATGACACACCATTAATGTCAATAAGCATCAAGGTACAAAACTGCATTATAATTGGTGTGAATGGATGTGTTGGAGTCAAACACCTATATAATCCACTAGTCAAGGGGCATTGATGCATTCCATTTTCATATAGAGAGAGAACCTGCCATTAAGGCATGCATGCATCAAGGTACACTCAAGGTACTTATAAACATATCTAATCTCAATCCCAGATGATGTGTTGGAGTCGATGGGATGAGGTTTGTCATAAGGTGGGCCTTAAGGAATCCCACATCATTCAACACGAGCATACAACACAAATGATTTTGAAGAACCATAATACAAAATTGAACCAACATGAACTTACATAGCTCCATTGAGAGTTTTGCTTGCTAGTTTCCTAGTATTCAAGAAAAACTCCTATCCAGCTACACCCGTAAACTGGTTTTCCCAATTGGACTTATTTTTTTCTTTACTACTTTATTTATTTATTTACACTATCCCACTTTACTTGCAAAATAAAACATTTCCTCAAGTGTAGGAGTATTTCCACTGCATCCATTTATGAAACAAGATCTTGTCCATAAAATGCAGGGACACTTCCACACCAATACTAGAAAAATAGAAGAAGAATTTAATCAAGAAAGAAAATGACACAAGAAATCAGATAGTACACCGATATTTTACCCTGGAAACCCTTAATTGAGAAAACCAACATTCCTTTGAGCGTTCTTCTCTCTTGTTGTCTTATTCATTCAAAATAAAAGGTTACATGTATAACCTTTGTCCACACCTAAGACACAATCGACATCATACCCTCTTGCACATGAAAGAACAACCTTGTATCCAATTCAGCTTACATATGCATGACCAACAACCTACACTTATATATTCACTTACCTGCAAAAGTGAATTCTATGATCACCTTACAAAATAAACCTTTACAACCTTACAACATGCCTCTTTATAGGCTTTACAACAGGAAAAAACCTAAACATTGGAGCCTAAAAAATGGTTACGGATCCATGCATATCATTGGCTACAAATCCCTCAAATCCTAGGATTCTATTATAGTTGACTCAAGGTTGGGTTTACCAGTTGACTACCAGTCAACCTTCATTCGGTCTCTAGTCGGTTGTCTCATGCCAACACTTCGACCTCTTGTTGGTTGACTTGCTGTCGATATATTCAACTTTGAATTTACCTGATTGACTTCCTCGACCT
Source organism: Picea sitchensis (assembly GCA_010110895.2). NCBI lineage: Eukaryota > Viridiplantae > Streptophyta > Pinopsida > Pinales > Pinaceae > Picea > Picea sitchensis. Next base: position 14,108 of record SNQJ01S0176288.1, on the reverse strand, counting down.
TCGACTTGCTGTTGATCTACCTCAACTTCGATCGATCCATATCGACTTTGGACCTTCATTTGATTCACCTCGACTATACTTTCACTGCAAATATTATAAAAACCCAACATTCTCCCACTTGTTGTATTCTTTGTTGAAACAAGAGATTCCTAAACTTTCACTCACAAACCCAGGGAAGCAATGCCCATTGCCTCTCTGCACCAAGAGAACTTTACAACACTCATAGACCTGGTCAATGAGTCTACTATGTTTTCCAATGTGTCTACTTTCTCCAGTAGCACCTTGTTACTTTCCACCATATCTCTTATGAAATGGTATTGTACATCATTGTTCTTAGTATTTGAATGATAAGTATGGTTCTTTGCTAGAAATATTGCTCTTTTACTGGTGCAACTTACCTTCATAGATCTCTAATCAAACCTGATTCTTGAACACAACCTTTGAATCCATACCTCTTCTTTTCTTCCATGAGTGGCCACCATGTATTCATATTTTGTTGTTGACAAGGCTATGACTACCTGTCGCTTACTCATCCAACTTATTTCTCCATCGAACATCTTGAAGACATATCTGTTGGTCGACCTCTATCGATCCATATCTCTAGCCTAGTCTGTGTCGACAAAGCCATGTACATCTAATTTACCACTTCCACCTCTAGGATTTCCTTGGTAGCATATAACATAGTCCTTCATGCCACAAAAATACCCGAATAATCTCTTGACAGTTTTCCAGTGCTCCTTTCCAAGTGTCAACATGTACCTGCTCAACACTCCCACTGCATGGGAATTGTCTGGTTGAGTGAAGACCATCACATACATTAAAATACCAACAACACTTTTCATAGGGAATATGTGCCATTTCCTCTATCTCTTCTTGTGTCTTTGGACACTGTTCAGTAGTAATCCTTACTCCAATTATAATTGACACCTTCACTGATTTGCAATCCTGCATGTTGAATCGTTTTAGAACTATTTCAATGTAGTTCATATAATTCAACCAGAGCTTTCTAACACTCGATATCTATTAATCTCCATTCCTAGAATGAAGTTAGCAACATCGAGATCCTTCATGTTGAACTTGGAGGATACCTGCTTCTTCAACTCCTTTATTGCATCCATGATGTTTCCAATCAACAAAATGTCATTGACATACATAAATACATATATGAAATGCCCACCTTCTTCCTTGGAATATATGCAGTGATCAACTTTTATTGTCACAAATCCAAAACTAAGGATGTATGTATCAAAATTTTGGTACCACATCCTTGGTGATTTCATTAGACCATAAAGGGATCTTTTGAGTTTGCACACCAACTCTTATTTTACCTTTACTACAAATCCTTTAGGATGTTTCACATAGATATATTCTTCTGGGTCCCCATGTAAGAACACTATATTCACATCCATCTGCTCTATATCCATATTGAATGTTGCATCTAGAGACATTAGTACTCTAATGGAAGTTAGTTTTTCAATAGGGGAAAAAATATCACTGAAGTTGATTCCCTTGACTTGGGAATATCCTTTCGCTACCAACCGAGATTTGAACTTCGCGACTTGTCCTGCAACATTCATCTTATTCTTGAACAGCCTAATGCAGGAGCATATTCAACAAGCACATGTGGAGAGACAACTCAATGCCTTAGCACGCCTTTGAATCATTTCAGAATACGAAACACTGGCGTTTCCTGCAAATCTTTCTTGAACTGATTGAAAACTGAAGAAGATCAAAACGCTTGGGAGAAAATGATCGCGAGTGATCTGGGATTTTCACTCCTAGACTTTAATGTAATGGTGCTTAAGGGGTATTTAGTTTTTTTCGAGAAGATAGGTATTCAGAGGGAACCCTAGGAACCTTCTTTTATATGTAGATGCATTGTATGCCCAAAATGAGGCTGTTGGAGGAGTATTGTTACTGAATAGGAGGTAGATGCAAGTTAGTTAGAAATCCTCAGAGGAGGAAATAGGAGATAGAGTAGTTCTTTGAGGGATCTTGAGAGAGATGAGACTTTGTTATAGTCCAACCTGCACATATTGTAATCGGGCATTCATCTCAATAGAAATAAATCAAATTTTCCTGCATATGAACTTTCTATGTGTTTATGTGTATCTGATGAATGTTATTTGTGTGTGTTTATGTATTCTGTAGATGTATGTGATGGGTTTTCATATACAGTATGGAGACAAAATTCTTTGTCTTCATTAAGGTTGCTATATTTCTTTGAATTCGTTAGGTTGTGCAAGGAGTGCACAACAAAACATTGGAGGTTCTATAGCCAGTGAAAGGAGTGCGCATCTGAACTTTGTTGAGTCAGAAAAGAACGTGTCAGGAGGGTACACCAGAGAAATAAAAAATCAGGGGAAACCTCAAGGTTTTTGAACACCTTAGAGGAGAAACTGTGCAGAGGAAGCACATAGAGACAGAGTCACTGAGAACTCTGCTAGGAGTTCATCGAGTAGGTGCAAGTGTGCACAAGGAGAACTCTCTGTTGAGTTCAAGAAGAAGACTATCTGAGGAAGATACTCACAGAGTTGCTGAACACTTTGTAGAAAAAGATCAACAAGGTGTTCTTTGAGTGAGAGGTTTTCAGGAGGGCATAAGAATCCTTCGAAGGGAGTAGAAGGGTCGAGACTCTTAAGAGCCTGAGTGAATCTCAAAGCTCAAAAGAGATAGCGTTAGAATAAATGCATACGAGACCCAAGCAATCGGTCTCAGAAGAGGAACAAGGAATTGAAGTATTAAAAATTGAGTAGGCAAAGGCTTAAGAGAGATAACACAAGGAGTGTGCACAAAATTGAATTTACTTCAAGTTCACAAGCTTAGGAGGGGTAGTGCAAGTTTGCACGTAGAGCGCATGTGTGCGCCAGAGCCGAGGTCAACTTTCATTTCCAAAGCTTAGGAGGAAAAGAGAAGACGAGACCCTTTCAATTGGTTTCACAGGAGAGGGATCAAATACCAAAACCTTTGAACACTTAGAAAATTTCCCAAGTCTGGGAGAACAAAGAAGCTCAGGAGGAGGAGTGACAAAAACCGTCAGATCTATTGTTGGAAGAAATATGGACCGCTAGATTAGTGTCGAGTATAGAAAAGGAGAGCGTTGAGGAGAAAACAGATCTCAGCCATCAGATCTGAGTGAAAAGGACCAACAATTGTCCGATACAAGGTAAAATGCATGGGATTTAACCTTCAGTGTGCATCGATGAGAAGACACGCCAAAGTCCCAAAGTCCCAAAGTGATTAGGGACTGTTCACATAAAGAGGGACAGGTGGCACAAGATCCACAACTTCAGAGCGAGAGCACTTCAAAAGTTTGTGGTCAAGGAGAGAGCGGAATCACCGAAGAACCAAAGAAGATCCTGGCCGTTGGTTGTCAGGAGGGTACCTGTCAATATATATGAGTCTTCGGGTGAAAGCACTCTGGGAGGAATAAGTGTGCAGGAGTTAAAACTCTTGAACCTCGAAGAGCCGAAGTGAATTTGGACCGTCAGATCCAGAGGAATGCGTGGAGAAAATTCACTGTCTTTGGGTGAAATCACTTCGGGAGGAATGAGTGTATAGGATTTTTAAAATCCCAAACCCCGAAGAGCCAAAGAAAATATGGACCGTGAGATCCATAAGGACATGCGTCAAAGGATCGTGAGCTCCAGGAGGAAGCGAAAGTGGAGTGTTGAAACTCCCAAATCCTGAATAGTTGAAGTAGCTGGGAGCCGTCGATCTACGGGAGGAAACACATCGTTAGATCGTGGACTCCAGGTAAAACACTATGGGAGAAACAAAGTATGGAGAAGTTGATAATTCCGAATGTCGAAGTCCCAAAGCGGGCTAGAGCCATCGATTTGAGGAGGACACGTGGCAAGAGATTTTCCATTTCAGAGAAAGTCACTCCGAAAGAAAGGGATGTGTTGAAAAACAACTCTCGAAGGCCAGAGAGTTGGAGTTCATATGAGCCATCTATTTGATGAGGACAAGTGTTAGCATATCTTTCACTTCAGAAGATAGCCATTTCATAGGGAGCAAGAGTTGAGAGTTGAAATTCCCGAAGGGAGAAATCAATCACGACCATTGATATCGATAGATCATGGATATCTGGGAGAGCGTGCTCCGGAGAGAAATAAGGGAAGGAGGTCGATCTCAGCCATTGATCACAAGACATCGTCAAGGTCAGAAGATCAATGGTAGTGCTTTATTGTGGGGACAAAAAGATCTCGGATTTTAAAAATCCTAGAGCGGGCCGCAATCGAAACCACGTTATTGTTAAAGGGACACATGGCGATTGATAGTGAATTGTGGGGAGAAAAGCAGTGTGGTCTCAAACCACTCTTGGCCACCCCACAATCACGTTTTTACGTGAGTTCATATCCCAATGTCATATGAAGGAAAGAACTTAGCGAGAGGAGCTAGTGCCTGTTATCAAATTCTTCAAAGAGGCCAAGAAAGAGATCGCGAATTTGAAAGAACCTACACAAAGAAGGAAAGGGTACCTGTGTAAAATAATTTGGGCCTAGCAAGAGCCCGAAGAGTCGATCCGATTCCTTAATTTGAATGATCCTAGACCAGGAGGTTGCATAGCCCAAATGGGAGAAGGGGGGTCTGCTTCAAGTGGTATCCAAGCTAATTTTTTCTTGCAGACAGTAGGCAACGGAGATAGTCTGATACCATCAAGTGGTATCAGAGCCTGCTTTCGTCTGCAGATTTCAGGCGAAGGAGATGAAGGAGATAGTTTGAATACATCAAGTAGTATCAAGAGATGAATTTTGTCTACAAGTTACAGGCAAAGGTGAAAAGGTGAATAGAAATAATATGATGAAATCAAGTGGTATCAGAAGTTGAAGTTCACTTGTAGACAACAGGTGAAGAGAGACAATGTATTAATGCTCTCTAAATATTTTTGCAAGGTGTGCAACAAATGGTAGATAGTCAGGAGGGATGAAGACATAAAATATGGCTACTGAGGGCCATAAGTGTGGTCGAGGAGCATACCACAAGAAGAAAAGTAAAGCATAAATTGACAAGGAGCTCATTGAGATAAGAGAAGGAATGGAACAACTGACATTGAATATGCAACATGAGACAAAGGTACACTATAGGTACGAATTGCCTCTAAATAGGAAGGTAAAATGGCCCGTTCAAAAGTTGTTGGCCAGAAAGCAACAACAAGATTTGAGGAGGTGGTTGAGGGAAGTTGAAAACCTCAGTGAAATAGAGGAGAAAGTGATTCACATCTGTGAACCAGAGATTGGGAGCAACCTCAGTGATGAGGAGGAGGCGAGATCAGTTAAAGGTCTCATAAAATGCTAGGAGGGTAGAGATGAATTTTCATATTTCCAGGGGGGAAATGAGATGAGGTCAGTTGATCTCATAGACTTCCAGGAGGGAAGAAGAGAAATACCAGATTTCCAGGTGGGAAAGGAAGAAGAGAGGAGACTATCTGAAAGTTTCATGAACTTATTTGAGAGTTCATATCAACAAGGATAACTGGTGGAGGAGGATCAAAAATTCATTCTGATCATTGGAGGAATTCATATATTCCTACCAATTAGTCCAACAAAGGCTAATGCAAGAGTTGCACATGAGGAGGTGATGCAATGAGAACCCAAGAAAGGGGCCATGGGGCCAAATGAATTTAAAACTAATTGTCTCTGTGATGTAGGTGAAACAGAGGAAAGACAACCATCAAAGACTATCAAAGAGGAGGAGAAGGAGTAGACACTGATGTCTGCCCCAATAGAAAAAGAGGAGCATTCAGATGAGTTGCTCACTCAATGGAAGGAAGGGATGAAGATGTTGGAGGTTCTGTTGGACAATCCAGAAACAGAAGATGGCTGCCAAGAGACAGTCATGCAGATTGCAGGAGAAGAGAATTCAATAGAATTGCTCAAAAATTTCAGCCCGGGAGTTGAATAGGAGATGACTACAACACTGGAGCCTGCAACAAAAGAGGAAGCAAACATCATGAATTTTGCTGAGCTATATGAGGAAGTGGAAGCCGTGGAGAGAAGGGTAAACATGTAGAGTAGGCATATCCAACATGTCAAGTTGGAAACAGGTCGAGGAGCATACCATCCTGGGGAGCACCTGTTGGAAGTTGGAGTTGAACCAACACAAGAGGAGATGATAGAAGTCAATCTGTTAGAGGAGGAATCTAAGCAACAACTCAGTGGTGATACTGTAGAATTGAAATATGCAGTAGAATGGATAGATAGTTCCATAAGAGATGAAGATAACATGAAGGGTTAGATTGGAAAGGAGGAGAAAGAGAACACATTTCAATGTGCCAAAGAGATGGAAAAAGAAGAGCATTCAGTGGAATTGCTAAAACATTTCAGCCAAGGAGATGAACATAAGGCAACTGTAGAATGGGTATATATAGCAGGAGGAGAAGATAATTTAAAGGAATGGCTCAAAATTTTCAGCCATGAAGCTGAGCAAGCGATAACTATAGAATGTGAACCTACAACAAAGGAGGAAGCAAAAGATAGCATGGATCTTGTTTATCTGTGTGAAGAGATGGAGGCCCTGGAGAGAAGGGTAAATATGCAAAGAAATCTTATCCAACAAGATAAGTTGGAAATTGATGGAGAGAATATGCAACAGAGAATACTTCATAAGGATAAAATCTATCCAGTGGACCAACTGGACAAAGAATTAGAGGAGAAAAATAGATTGATGCTGAAAGCAACACAAGAAGTAGTCATCAGAGAAGTATGGGACAAAAGAAAACTTGCAGTGGCAGCAGGGCAGAAAAAACACCAAGGAAAAGGAGCAGATGAACAACTCCAATAGAATGTATGGGACCCTAGAGGATCTCAATAGCATAGCATAGGGAGCCATGAGAAGGAGCTCATGATTTTCCCAGCCGTGGAGTATGATGTAGGAGAATCATCAACAAGCACACATGGAGAGACAAATCAGTGTCTTAGCGTGCCTTTGAATAATTTCAAAATATGAAACAATGGTGTTTCCTACAAATCTTTCTTGAACTGATTGAAAACTGAAGAAGATCAAAACGCTTGGGACAAAATGATCGTGAGTGATCTAGGATTTTCACTCCTATAATTTAATGTAATAGTTCTTAAGTGGTAGTTAGTTTTTTTTGTGAAGATAGGTAGTCAGAGGGAACCCTAGGAACCTTCTTGTATATGTAGATGCATTGTATGCTCAAAATGAGGCTGTTGGAGGAGTATTTTTACTGAATAGGAGGTAGTTGCAAGTTAGTTTTAAATCCTCAGAGGATAAAATAAGAGATAGAATAGTTATTTGAGGGATCTTGAGAGATTTGAGACTCTGTTACAGTCCATCCTGCACATATTGTAATCGGACATTCATCTTAATAAAAAAAAAGCATTTTTTCCTGCATATGAACTTTATGTGTGTTTATGTGTATCTGATGAATGTTATCTGTGCGTGTTCATGTATTTTGTATACGTATTTGATAGGTTTTCATCTACAGTAGGAAGATACACTTCTTTGTCTTCATTAAGGTTGTTATATTTCTCTAAATTCATTAGGCTGTGCAAGGAGTGCACACCAAAACATTGGAGGTTCTGTAGCTAGCGCAAGGAGTGCGCATATGAACTCTGTTGAGTTAGAAAAGAACATGCCAGGAGGGTTCACACCTTAGAGTCAGAAAAGAACACCTTAGAGGATAAATTGTGCAGAGGAAGCACATAGAGATAGAGTCACTGAGAAATCTATAGAGCTCTGCTAGGAGGGAATCGAGCAGGTGCAAGTGTGCACAAGGAGAACTCTCTGTCGAGTTCAAGAAGAAGAGTATCAGAGGAAGATACTCACATAGTTGTTGAACACTCTGTAGAAAAATCTCAGCAAGGTATGCTTTGAGCAAGAGGTTTCCAAGATGGCATAAGAATCCTTCAAAGGGAGTAGAAGGGTTGATACCCTTAAGAGCCTGAGTGAATCTGAAAGCTCAGAAGAGATAGCGTTAGAAGAAATGTAGATGAGACCCAAGAAGTCGGGCTCGGAAGAGGAAAAAGTAACCAAAGTCTTATAACTTGAGTAGGTAAAGGCTCAAGAGAGAGATCACAAGGAGTGTGCGCAGAAGTGAATTTAATTCAAGTTCAAAAGCTTAGGAGGGGTAGTTCAAGTTTGCACGCAGAGCGCAAGTGTGTGCCAGAGACGAGGTCAAATTTCAATGCCAAATCTCAGGAGGAAAAGCGAAGACGAGACCCTTTCAACCGGTTTCCCAAGAGAAGGTTCAAATACCAAAACCTTTGAACACTTAGAAAAATTCCCAAGTTTGGGAGAACAAAGAAGCTCAGGAGGAGGAGTGACAACAACCATCGATTCTGTTGTTGGAATAAATTTGGACCGCTAGATTAGTGTCCAGGAAAGCAAAGGAGAGCGCTGAGGAGAAAATATATCCCAGCCATCAGATCTGAGAGAAAATGACCGACATTCGTTCGATACAAGGTAAAATGCATGGGATTTAACCCTTAGTGTGCACCGATGAGAAGACTTTCCAAAGTCCTGAAGTCCTGAAGCGATTAGGGACCGTTCATCATCAAGAGGGACAGGTGGTGCAATATCCACAACTCCGGAGCGAGAGCACTTCAGAAGTTTGTGGTCAAGGAGGGAGAAGAATTGCCGAAGACCAAAAGTAGATCCTGGCCATTGGTTGTCAGGAGGGTACGTGTTGACAGATGTGAGTCTTCAAGTGAAAGCACTCTGGGAGGAATGAGTGTGCAGGATTTGAAACTCTCGAACCCCGAATATGGACCATTAGATCCAGAGGGACGTGTGGAAAAAATCCATTTTCTTTGGGTGAAAGCACTCCGGGAGGAATGAGTGCATAAGAGTTTGAAAATCTCGAACCCCAAAGAGTCGAAGAAACTCTGGACCATCAGATCCAGAAGGACACGCGTCGACGGATCGTGAGTTCCAGAAGGAAGCGTAAGTGGAGTGTTGAAACTCCCGAAGCCCTAATAGTCGAAGTAGCTGGAAGCCGTCGATCTGTGGGAGGACACGTGTTGTTAGATCATTGAATCCAGGTAAAACACTCCGGGAGAAACAAAGTGTGGAGAAGTTGAGACTTCCGAAGGCTGAAGTCCCGAAGTCATCTAGAGCCATCGATTTGAGGATGACACATGGTAGGAGATCTTCCATTTAAGATAAAGTCACTCCAGAAGAAATGGATGTGTTGAACAATAACTCCCAAAGGCTAGAGAGACGTAGTTCATCTGAGTCGTCCATTTTCTGAGGATAGGTGTCAACAAATATTCCACTTCAGAATATAGTCATTTCAGAGGGAGTAAGAGTTGAGAGTTTCAACTCCCGAAGCCCAAAGGGAGAAATCAATCACGACTGTTGATTTGAAAGGGACACACATCGATATATCGTGGAGATATGGGAGAGCGTGCTTTGAAGAAAAATAAGGGAAGGAGACCGATCTCATCCATTGATCACGAGACACCACCGAGGCTAGAATATCGATGGTAGCGCCTGATTGCAGGAACAAAAAGTGCTCGGATTTTAAAAATCCTAGAACGGGTCGCAATCAAAACCACAATATTGCCAAAGGGACACGTGGTGATTGATAGTGAATTGCGGGGAGAAAAGCGGTGTGGTATTAAACCACTCTTGGCTACCCCACAATCACATGTTTACGTGAGGTCATAGCCCAAGGTCATATGAAGGAAATAACCTAGCGAGGGGAGCTAGTGCCTGTTATCAAATTCTTCAAAGAGGCCAGGAAAGAGCCCGCAGGTTTGACAGAACCTGCACAAAGAAGGAAAGAGAAACTGTGTAAAATGATTGGGGTCTAGCAAGGGTCCGAAGATTCGATCTGACTCCTTGATTTGAACAATCCTATACCAGAAGGTCACGCAACCCCAAGGAGATAAGGGGGGTCTGCATCACACCCACTTGCTATCGACGAGATTTCTTCCAGTGGGAAACTTGACTAAATCCCATGTCTCATTCTTGTACAAGGATTCCATCTCTTCGACCATGGAATTATTCGAGAGTTTACCCTCTATCGAGTTGACTGCCTCACCAAATGACTTAGGATCATCATCGATGGTAGTTAACACAAATTCAAAATTGAAGTCGGGTGGACTGTACCTTTCAACTGGTTTTCTTATTTTTTCTGACCTCCTTACCACGATAGTCAGTTGTTGTACCTCTTCCTTAGATTCATTCGACTCATCTGGATCATATTGTTGGTTCCTCAGTTCAAACCACACCATAAGAATATTATTTTCAGTCTGAAGAATTTCCTCAGGCTCAGATTTACCTCCGACTTCTCTGAAGACCACATATCAACTGTACACTGTTCTCCTTGATGCAGGATCCCAAAGATTATATCCTTTCATCCCTTCTTTGTATCTAATGAAAATACATTTGACTGCCTTCTTATCTAGCTTGCTCCTCTTTTCCTTGGGAACATGCACAAATGAATCACAACCAAATACTTTGAGATGTGCCACTGCCGACTTGTTATAAGAAGATACCTCATTTGGAGTCATTTCAAATAACATTGATGAGGGAGACATATTCACTAGATATATTGTAGTATCGACTGCCTCCGCCCATAATTCTTGTGCGAGCCCAAAACCATTGAGCATGATCCTTGAATTACCATCAACGTTCTATTCAGGAAATACAAGTGGTTCTTAAGCTCACATTTGTTGGCCACCCTTGTAACCCCTATTGGTACCCCTTCGAGTAGTAGCACATCAGACATCACCTATGTATATATCGACCTAGATTTCCTGAAGCTCTCTTTAGATAAACCGATCGGTTGCCTGACTGCTATAGTGCCACCGAGAACAACACTCGAGAAGATACTCTCTAGTACTTGGGTAGTCGGGTAGTATGGATAAGGGTACGATCTATCCTCCTTAGTTAGTGCCCTAAGATATTGGGCCGAGTACTACTATTGGACCCCACACGTATATCAGAGAGCTATAGCACAGGGCAAACCCTTGTTTGTAGAACCCTTGAATACCTAACCCTTGGGGGACAGAAACATAAACAAATTAAAACAGACAAGGTCTATTGCCACACAACTGTGTTCGGGTTGCCAAGTCAATACACATTTCTTTTTGTTTAAGAATTTGGGGATTTCATCGCTGCAGTATTCTTCAGACCGGAGTATAACTATGCAGGTGAAAAAAAAAAAAAGTCTGGAAAAATTTTCACCATTATTTGAGACCTATTACATTGGATTCATCTCTTCGACCTTATCACATTCATCCATATCATTTTTTGGCAAAAATTTTGACCCTGCCCGCCCTTTTTCAGTTCACCCATCCTCATGGCCCATACCCGTAGCCAAGACCTGGAAGCTCGCTTCAACACCTTGCAATCTAGTTTCCTCGAGACCCAAAAAGAAGTGAAACAAATCAGTGCCACTGTTGCCTCCATCGATACATCCATCAATACAACCATGCAATCCTCAATGGAGGAAGTCAAACAAGAACTGCCCACCCAACTTGAATATGTCTTTGCATCACTCTACACCAAACTAAAGATCCCTACAGATGACCCTTTCTATGACGCACCTCCAAAGACTAAAGGTGAACATTCCTCCCATTCCCATACCTTTCAGCACCATCAATTTCAACGTGACCTACGCCTTCCGCAGGTGGATGTGACCAAATTTGATGGCTTAGATCCCACTGGTTGGGTCACCCAAATGGAACATTATTTCTCTTTATACGACATTATAGATGACTTGGCCAAACTCTAGTATGGTGTTCTCCATCTAGATCAAGAATGTTGGCAATGGTGGAAATGAAGAAAAACTTCCCGTCAAGGGTATATTGCTTGGACCCAATTTGTGACTGATCTTTATAAATGCTTTGAAACTGACACCAACCATTTGGGCCATTTGACAAAGTTGAAACAATCAGGAACAATAGAAGACTTCATAGCTGCCTTTGAGTGCTTGGATTTTCGAGCAGAGGGCATGACTGATGCTTTCTTTCGAGAGTGTTTTATCAGTGGCCTCAAGGATGAGATTCAGGCCCATGTCCTCATGGCTCAACCTTCGAGTTGGGTGGAGGCTACTAAAAAATTTAAATAAGCACAATAGGTTGTATCCTCTCAAAAATGTAAACCCTCCTTTATCCCTCGCCCTAAACCCATAAATCCCACTACTCCCTCCACCCCATTAAATATCCAAAAATTGACCAGGGTTGAAATGGTTGAACGCCAACTCAAAGGCCTTTGTTATAATTGGGATGAAAAATATTTCCTGGGACACAAGTGTAAGGAACAAAAGCTTTTTATGGCCATCTCTAAGGATATTTCGGAAGAGGATGTTGAAACTCCCCTTGTGCCTGAGTCACCCAAAATCACTGACATAACCCCTCCCTCAGACCCTCCCGAAGTGGAACTAATCATTTCCCTCAATGATATCATTGGATTCTCTGCTCCCCAAACCCTCAAGTTAATCGGTTACATCAAGCATTGGAAGGTCATCATTCTGGTTGATAGTGGAAGCACCCATAATTTTATTCATTGCCGCATTGCCCAAGAAACTCATTGCTACATCCATGCCGTTAAAAATTTCCAAATCATGATTGCCAATGGTGGTTCCATGAAATGTGGAGGGCGTTGTGAAAATGTGCGTCTCCAAATCGATGACTACCACCTAAAATTCCATATGTTTGCTATCGACATGGGTGGTTGTGACATTGTGTTGGGTGCAGACTGGCTAAGGACTTTGGGTCCCATTCTCATGGATTTTAAGGAATTAACCATGCAATTTGACCAGGAAGGCCACCAATATAAATTCCAAGGCATCACTGCTAGTTCACCTGAGGTCATTAGTTACCATCGCATGGAAAAGATACTCAAAAAAGGTCATTCTGGTGTCATTGCCCAACTCCATGTCATACAAGCAACAAAGACACCCCCGGTGCTGTAAGACCTACATGCCCTCCTTTCTAAACATCAAATGGTATTTTCCACTCCCCAAGGACTCCCTCCTTCCTGCGATGTTCATTATCATTCCATTCCCCTTGTACCCGGAAGCCTTCCTCCCAATATCCGTCCGTATCGCCACCCATTTTCATAAAAAAATGAAATTGAGAAAATGGTCCAGGAAATCCTTAGTGTAGGCATTATCCACCCTAGTACGAGCCCTTACTCTTCTCCTGTAGTCATGGTCTTGAAGAAAGAAGGTTCTTGGAGAATGTGTCCTGACTTCCATGCCCTTAACAAAATGACCATTAAAGACAAATTTCCCATTCCTTTTATTGAAGACCTCCTGGATGAATTGAGTGGTGCCCAATTCTTTACTAAACTTGATATTCGCTCGGGCTATCACCAGATATGTATGAAAGAGGCAGACATTCCCAAGACGGCCTTTCCAATTCATGAGGGCCACTATGAGTTTTTGGTCATGCCCTTTGGCTTGTGTAATGCCCCCTCCACCTTCCAAAGCCTCATGGATCATGTCTTCCGTCCTTTTCTCTGTCATTTTGTCTTAGTTTTCTTTGATGATATCCTCATCTATAGAAAAACCTAGATAGACCATCTTACTCATGTGGATCGAGTTCTTCATCTACTCTCCCAGAACCAACTTTTCCTGAAGTAGTCTAAATGTGCTTTTGGTGCCTCAGAAGTAGAATACTTGGGTCATCTGGTTGGCAAGGATGGCATCAGGGTGGATCCAAAAAATATTGAAGCTATGAAATACTGGCCACACCCAAAGACTCTCAAAATCTTACATGGATTTCTGGGCTTAACAGGGTATTATTGCAAGTTTGTTAAGAATTATGGAAAGATTGCAACACCTCTCATTACTCTCCTCAAAAAGAACTCTTTCACTTGGACTCCAGCCGCTGCTCAAGCTTTCCAAACCTTGAAGATGGCCATGTGCACCACTTCGGTTCTTGCCCTTCCTGATTTCACAAATACCTTTGTGTTGGAATGTGATTCCTCAGGGAAATGAATTAGTGATGTCCTTATGCAAGAGGGCCAACCTTTGGTCTTCACCAGCAAGAAACTATCTGAAAGGAATATGGGAAAACCCATCTATGAAAAGAAAATGTTGGCTATTCTGCATGCCATTGATTTGTGGCACCCTTATCTCTTGGGGAAACGTTTCCAAATTAAGACAGACCATCAAAACCTCAAGT
>SNQJ01S0176287.1:0-12902 GCA_010110895.2 Picea sitchensis | reverse complement strand
GTCTAAGCTTGGTTGACATCGAACTTTAAGGTAGATTAACCTTACACTTAATAAAATAATTAATTTAAAATTATTATTACACTAATTTAACTCAAATTATCTTTACTTTAAATTTAAACTAATTTGACCTTATTTATATATAATTCATTTATACTAAATTATTTAATTTATTTTAAATTGTTTTTAACACTTTATATTATATATATAAAATAATCGAACGTATACCCAAGGGTTCGGGCACGCATGGGTTCCACGTGCTCGTTTGGATTTCTCAAGCTCCCTCGTATCTAACCCCATCATACCACACGTGTAAGCTTTTCGCATCCCTACATCTTCTTCTCAATCACTGAGACCCTCCTCATGCCATTCTTTCTCCTCCACAGATCTTCCTTTTCTTTGTTCAGAGGCTTTACTGAATCTCCCTTGCCATGGCTCACATACTCACCATTGTTCTGAGCACATCGTTTGCATTGGTTATTGCTCGATATGCTCCCATTCGTTTTGCAGAAACAGAGTATATTGGTGTGGCCACTGACAAGATCCAGGACCTTGAGCCCAGTCTCCTTGAAATGTTGGGAACCAATCCTCCTGTCTGTACATTTTGCGGAGCTCGCCCTCAGCTATGGTAAGAGGTATGATTCAGTCTGTATGTTGTGCACAGTTCCAGTACCTTTATGAAGAACGCGGGGTTATTCGAATTAATAAATTGCATAAACCTTCCTTACTGTGGTAATGAAAGGTAATTTCCTATATATATATATTTTTTTTGCAGTGCGATAATAAAAAAAATGATTTGCCTGAAATTCCAGTTCTGGACAGATCTCCGTGTTTTGCTTTCAGTTTATTTCTTTTGTATTTATAAATTCACGGCCCCCTGCTCTTAACTGTAAATTTCCCCACTTAAATTTTGGGTTTCGGGGTTTCCTTATGCCCAATGCTGAGGGTCTCTTGTCCTTTAAACTCCCGATTGTCGATTCTACGATACGACACTTTATGCGCTAGCCCTCCAGGCTAGACATCCCTCTCATATGACTATCGTTCCATGTGACCCCAACCCTGTCATTCATCGGAGTTTCGGGGTTCCAATGTTGAACCTCACAAGTCCTTAGGACTCACGATTCTTCAGTCCCCAATATGATCTCATCGCCTTATCCCCTTAAGCTATGCTCGTGATCCACACGACCTCGCCTTGTGACTGCAGTCTTATCCCTTATTGGGATTTCAGATATCGCACTATCGATTTGCATGAATCCCATGACTACAGGATTCCCGATATCCCGATGCGCCTCTTCGAACTTTAGGCCCTCTTGGCTATGTTATGGGCCCATACGACCCTTTCCCATGTGACCACCGTCATACTCTATGTCGGGATTCAGGGTTTTGCGACTTCCAATGCAACAATCACTTTGTATGCAGAAACCCCGAAATGCCGAACCCCGACTCTTTTAGATCCTCGGACACGCGTCCCTCAAATCGGACGGCTCCGATCGTGTCGGGAAATCACGGATCATGATTCCATTGCGCAAGAGTTTCACGACTACGAAAACTCCGATATCCCGAACTCCGACTTTTCGGGATCTTTCGCCACGCATCCTCTTCGATGGACGGTTCAAAACTCTCGTCGAGATATCACGGATCGTGACTCCAACATGCGAGCGTTCTATGTCCTCGAAAACCCCAATATCCCGATTTTGCGATGTGATTAAGTCCTATTTTAAACATTCATTAATTAATGCCTTTAATTAAGGGTTAAGAGTTAGGTTAATTACGTCGGGCTTTCGGGGTTCGCGATTTCTTCGTGTATGGACACCTTGTCCACAAAACTCGTGATATCCCGATGCGTTGTGCAATCTGCCACCTGTCCACTGTTGACCCTTCCGTGGGCCCCATTGTTCCTAGACCCATCGGGAAATCGCGTTTCGCGATTTCATTATGCATGGATACTTTGCCCACGAGATCCACGATTTCCCGATCCGTGATGGCCCGATGGACGACCTCCTGTCGGGACTTTTCTCGATGGCTCCGATCACTGCCACCCGTCCCAAGAACGGACGATCTTGATCGCTTCTCGTTGTTTCGGTGTTTTCGATGCCAATGTGCCTATGTCCACGGAATTCCCGATTTCCCGATACTCCGGTTGGCTGACAGCTGGCCCCTCTCGCTGGCGTTATCCTCTCTCTCTGATGTGTGATCAGTTGGCCCCACTCATCGGGGTTTCAGACTTCGCTGATTCCCGATTTCGCGATGGGGCCAAACGCCGATGGTTCTCGATGGTTTCCACCTGTCCCACAGACGAACGACTTTGATTGTATCGGGAAATCGCGTATCGTGATTCCTTGACGCAATGGTTCTACACCTCTGAAATTCCTGATACCTCCTAGAATGCTGACGCGTGTCCCTGCCGAGATCAACGGCTGGGATCCGTTCTCGGGATTTTGAGAACCACAAGGTCTCGATTCTCTGGCTTAACAAAACCTCGATGATTCTGATATCCCGATGGCTCCTCCTCTGCACACTAGGACTTAAACCTTGCATGACTTCTCGAGATCTAACGGCTGATGGGATTTCACCCGAGATCTGACAGCTCAGATACGTTTTCCCGCGTAATAGACAACTCTCCTTCAGGATAATCGATTAGTGGCATAAAACATTACGTAGTGTTAAAATTGATTTCTTGGCAAAGTTAAAATTTGTATGGGTCTATAGTTCCTGAGATTATTCATTATTTAAAATTTCACTAAGGCTAATACAGGCAACTAGTTTACACTGTTCCCGCACGATACAAGTCTTCTAAATTTCCTTTTTCCGACTACGCATTGGCAGTTCCTCATTTAGGTAAGTTCGAAATGAAGTAGGCCTTTTCAAGGTCCTGCAAATGTCGTTTTGCATTTTATTTAGTATAATTTGTGTAGTTATTGGATCTTGCCAACTTCAAGCCTTCGATAGAAGCTTCCCTCGACATTTTCATCGATTTCAGGTGTCTATTCTACTCGAAACTTCATTGACAAGTATTGCTCAAATAAAATTAAGTTATCATCTCTGTTTTTGTGCTTAATAGCTGTATTCAGGCTGCTTTAAGGGTGGCCATTTTGTGGGAAGTGATCCTTCAAACTATCTGGTTCACTGTTGTTATTTTAAAGGGTGTTCCTTTGAATATTCAGACTAAAACTGTAGTGACCATGCATGATCTAGTTACAGGGTATTGCCTAAAGTAGTTACTTGTGATATATCTATGAGATCATTTGCTTGGATAACTTAGGGGTACTACCTAAGTATATTTTCGGATACTGCATCAGTCATATTGGATCAAACTGAACGTGTTTTGTTTGTGGTTTAAGCGCGACTGGAGTTAACACTCGGGGTTTTGGCCCTTAGGCCCAGATTTCGAACTAAGACGCTCTGATACCATATGTAACAACCAAATACTTCTAAACATCATTAAGTTTCATAAGCATTTTATTTCGTAAGCTGAAACAATAACTTCATAGCATAATATTGATTTTCATAACAACAACTTCAGTAACTTAGATTTATCAATAAATATTGATTTCATGATAGAATGAAATAAATACATAACTCAACAAAGTACCTGGTTCTGATGCTAATTTATGTTGCCTCTTTGCCTTGCTGCTGCCTTCCTGCTACCTAATACACAGATCAATCCTTCCACAAACAAGAAAAATAAATGCCCAAAACTATTGTCCTCCCTGCCAACTAGGAAAACTACCTAGCTCCAGGATATCTATGGATATCCTGGCCCCCGTGCCCAAAACCTCCAGCAACTCGGTGCCTCAACTGATCAAAAGCCACAGTGAAAAAATTTGTGCTCACAACAAATCTCATAGTCCTCCCAAATCCATCCCCCGCCAAATCCCCCTCCCGTCGACCTTTTCCCTTCCCTTATTCCTCCTTCGCCGACTCATGCAGTTACTACTCCAACCACCCTCTGTCCTCTGTCCTTCGTCCCCCTTCAATGTTTTATCTTCTCGGGATTCATAGCTCCCCCTCTGCATACGCAACCATTTTTATAACATTTTTCATTGATCTCTTAAATCTATTTCTTAGGTCATTAAATGTGATCTGTAGTTAAATTATTACTTAGTTAACCACAATTATTTTCTTTAATTAATTTTACTTTGTAATCTTTAAGCATTTATCTAATTAGGGTCGTTACAGGGCACAAATGTAGATGGTCCAGTTGAATGAGGGGATGAACACACCAGAATCTGTGCTTAGAGGGTTTCTTTTGGGACTTTATAAATACTATAATTGAGGGTTCATGATGTCACATATGACTCTACTCAGTGGGCATGGGTTCTCGATCTAATTGAATTGAATTTTTCATCAAACAAGGCGCATCTAGTTTTTTCTTAGCCATGCTTCTTTTAATTCTCCTTGTACTTATGATGGGATTAAAGGGTACAATATAAATGGTAGAAATTAGTTTGATAGGGTTAGGTTTTGGTGGTACAATAGGACTAGGAATAGTTGTCACCATGGTGACACCAAGTGGACTCTTTCATTTCGGAGGAGTCTTCTTAGAAGTCTTTTCATGAATAGTGAAGTCATCAGCTCCATGGGATCTTAGGCCTTCAATGTTGTTTTTTTTATTAATATCAGTGATAATGACATGTGCGTGAGGTATCTCCCAATGTGGATCCCCTCCGGTAACAAGCCTATTTCGAGACAAGAACCCATTCCAACTATAATCCCTTTGCTTTAATTCTTCCATAGTTAAAATTTTAACGAGGCCGTTGTGATATAGGTTGCAATGAACATGCTTAGGGTTTCCTGTACACGTTTATCCATTCAACCCAAGCTTTGACAAAGGTAAAATGGAAAATTCAAATGCTAACTAGCTTCAAAATGAAATAATAGACGAATGTGGTAAAAAAAGGTGACCGCATAGCCTCCTTCACAAGAGACAATCTTCTCAAGTATCAACATAAGGTTCGTCCATTTCTCCACGATCCATGTCGTAGACACACCCTTTTTCCAATATGGCGTTTGACCGGTTGCGCATAGGAATCGATCTTAGGTCCCTTTCTCTTTCTTAAAACATTGTTCTCTTGTCTCACGGAGCCTCGTGGCTCTACCCAATGTCTCCTTTGATAGGACAAAGACCAAATCACCTATACAAGCTACATTACCATCGAATCTTTGGAATTTTTTCAATAACGACAACCATCCTACCGATTTGAGGATAGGATTGCTAACATTACACTCTGAATAAGCTTCGAGCTCCTTTAAAGAGTATGTAGAGTACTTTGTTTGACCAATTTACATTGCCAATAGGACAAGCTTACTAACTGTATAGAATGTCAAGCTTCTCCATATCATTGCAACCTCAAATGTGGAAGAGTATGAAGAGTACTTTGTTTAACCAATTCCCATTGCCAATGAAACCAAGGCTTTGGGGATTTGGAGAAAGAGAATGAATGAATTTAAATTTGTTTGTGGGATAAGGGACCCCCTCTACCAAGAGATTTGATTGGTGTAAAAAAATCATGTAAATTGAAAAAATGAAAATGGTAATAGATATAAGCATAAGGTATAATCAATGATGAGATCATCATGTGAAGTATGAGGATTAGAACATCATATGAATGTGTTACGAATCCCAAATCCAACATTGTATTAAACACACATAATATTATTTATATGTAAATGAGTCATGAATCACAAATCCAACATTGTATTAAAAACAATAATATATTTTTATGAAATGAATATAAAATAATACTTGATTTTCAAAAAACATTTTTCATACTACTACCACATCAACCTTTACTTTAAAAAAAAAAAACTATTATATAAATATTTTAAATTTGGAAAAAACTACAATTAACAATTTTTTTTTTGAATTTTAAAACAAATATAATCAATAATCATTTAACCTAACCAAAGATTATGTGACAACGTTATATCATTACATCAACCACCTAAAACACCTGCAAATCAAATAATTTACATGTATTCATATCGCGGCCTCTTTTATGTATTCATATAGCGGCTTACCACTAGCATGGTAAATGAGATGGCATAAATAAAGGTTGTAGGTTAAAGATTTTACAAAATGAAATTTTTTTAGGGGATATTTGTCTAAAATCAAGTGAGAAATTATTCAGAAAAGGATTTTGAAAAAAAAATAAAAAGTGATTCTTATAAATTTATATAGATAAATTTAGACTAAAAAAGTCATTTTATAGAACAACTAACCAACCTTTAAACAAAGTGTCAACTCTAATGATAAATAAAATGCCCTGCTAAGAGGGTCTTAACATGCCAGAGGGTCTTAAATAAGGAAAATTGAAAACCATGAAATGTCTTAATCTCTTTACAGTTGACTCAGGGTCTTCTTTTATGTTTTCTCTTCTTTTTGGCACCATTGTTGTTACTTGTGTTGTGAAAGCTAACACTAATCAGAGTAATTTGAATATCATGACTCACTTCACTCATAGAATCTCCTGCAAAGATGTTAGTTTCTTCTTCTTGCTCCTTGTTGTTGTTTCTTCTGTTATGGCTAGTCACAATAATGACATTTTACTTAGTGTCCCGATTCTCTCCACACTCACATTCTCTGGGGTTGTTGTGATCAGTCTCTTCTTCTTTTTGCTTATTGATGCGAGTCTCTTCTTGATTCTTATTATCGTTACTTGGGTTCTGAATGGTAACACTAGTCACAGTGCTCTCAGTCTCCTGATTTTCTACACGATCAGATTATTTCCCGTTGTTGTGATGAGTGTCCTCTTCTTCTTGAATTTTATGTGTTCCTTTGGTTTTGCCCACTTCATGGTCGTGTTAGTTTCATTCTAGATTTTCTTGGTTACTTTCCATGAGATATTTTTACTTTGAATTTGGTCTTTGTATGCCCAAATTGAGGATTTCCATTTTTATTGAATGTATTTGCATTGTTCCTAAGGAGGAATTTTTCATGGGGATGTGTTTCCTACGTAAAAGAGGAGAAGAGGGAGACAAAATGAATGGTCATGTGGGGTTCAGTATTAGATAAAATTGAGTAAAGTTGTAAGAGGTCAGAGTCAAGTTCAAGTGAAACGTCAAGGTCAAGTGAATGAGTCTAAAATCTTTGTGAAAATGAGTCTTGAAATGTAAAGACATTACATTAATCTCAAGAAGAGTCAAAATGAGTTCTAGTTAAAGTTAAAGTGAGAGTTGGTTTGTTAAGCTAGTCAAAAGTTGAGTCCAAATCAAATCTTAAGTGATGTAAAATCATGACAAGTGGTGCACCAATTAAGTTTTCCAATCCATTTTCATAGGTTGTCTTGTTGGAAATTGATCAACTCGAACAAGAAACATATCCATAAAGAATATTGAAAGGAAAAACAAGATGCAAGAAGYAATGTAAAAMAATAAAAGACAGACAAAGGGTGATAGAAGACAAAAAATGGATGGTGAAAGACAAGGAAGAAAGACTTTAGTTGGAAGAGGTAAAGAACAAAGAAGACTCTACATGAAGTTATGTAATGCTTGATGATGAGATGTAAATGAGCATATATAATGGGCTTGTAATTTGTTGGGTATTATTAAAGAATGTGGAATTGTTTTTGTACCTAAGATGAAATGATGGATATATGTTGTAAGGGGCGCATTATCGATAGTAACTCAGACCCTAGATGTTTTTGGTCCAAAGTTGTAAAGCTTAGCCATAGGAAAGCTATATTCCCCAGTTTGAGACAGGCCTACATGGATTAGTGTGATTATGTAGTGTGTATCCCTCTTATGCATAGAGTGGATGTGGCATTAAGCTGTGGAATTAAACACTAGGTAGGTACGAGGGTGGTAGGTGTACTCATATCTAAGTTTTATGGTTATGAGAGAAGTTAGATATTGAGGAGGAATTTGAGATTAAGTAATCTCAGAGTGTGAGTTGGTTACTGAATTATAACTAAAGGAGTCTAATGTATTGATGAACCATGTACGTGAAAAGGATACCTAGAGAAATGGAGAGTACAATAGATGGTACCCATGTATCTCGGTAGATGGATTTATTTTTATATGGACATCAATGATCAATTGTTTGCAGGTGCAAAAGGAAGACGCAAAAGTTCGAGCATTAATCAATGTTATGCAGGTACAAAAGAAGAAGCAAAAAATGTTTAAGGATGAAACTCATAGTGAAGAAATCCCAAGTGAGTGTGTGCATTGTAAATCAATTTACCCATCATGAAAGGTTCGTGGTCAGCCAAAACAACTATTAAGAAAATTTTGTGGTCAACTAGAAATCACTTGGTATGATGGTTCCTAAGCATTTTATTGGTTAGGGGTAAGCCGTAAAATCCCAAGGTGATTTATGATGAGGGGAAGCTAGTAAAATAATGTAGCACATTGAAGGAATCCCAACCATATGAAGATAGAAATTGAAGATCATGACATGAATTGGATAAAAAACTAACCAAGACATGTATTCGTTAAGGAGGAGACATTGCAGATCAAACGAGCAACTTGCAAACATATTTACAAAGGATATTAGCACAAGACCAATTTGAGTATTTGAGAGAAGCATTGGGCATTGTAAATATTGATGTAATTAGTAGTATAAATTAAGGGGGAGTGTTGGAAGAGTTAGTTTCTACCAAACCAACACCGACTTCCCGAATCTTCCGCCACCAACAATCCATGGACAATCACTGACTCTTCTATATGTTTCCCTCTGTGAGAACTCTCCGAACTCTCGAGAGCCTTCCAAGACCTCTACAAAAATGAGGAAGTTGTAACATTTTTTATAATCAAGCAATAAAATTATTTATGTGTTATTTTCTGTGTTCCTTTTCTTTTTCCCACTTCAGAATTTACCGCTTTTGGTCACCTGCGCACACCAAGATTATATTTTAATCTTGAAATAAGGGTATTATTTGTAAAACGAATTCTTGAAAATTACTTGAAATGACAAAAAATTCAAAGAAACACTCACCGAAAATACTAAAAGTATGGGGCAACTCGAATTAGCACTAGATGTAGCCCACTGGACTCACTGGTAGTCGCCCGAGGCAGGTTCAGTGTAAGCGGAATTTAATTTTCTATTTCCCCTGTAAGTTCTTGTCCACACTCCATGTCTAATATTGCTAAGGACATGCTCCTTATTTTGAGATTTGAAAACAAAAATCTTTGCATTGGCATATCGAGTGATAAATTTTGGAAGGTTGTACTCATGTTGGAAAATTACAACACCACTCCCACTCGCAGTTCCACTTTGGGACATTTCGCCTTCATCATTTCAAATCTTTGTGGTTTTGGTTTTTCTAATTGTAATTGTTTATGTTGATGATCAGAGTGAAGTTTTGGTTTTTGTGTTTCTACTTGAAATTGATAAGTGTCGGGGTGGCCATAATAATTGTTATTATGGCCCTAGTTGTTAGTCTGTCCATTTTGATTTATATTCACAACGACAGTTATAGATGGAGCTTGTGGTGGTGGAGGAATGTGTGGATACTAAAGGACTCCTACATATTTAGAGGGATACTGAGTTGTCCTTAGTCTTCTCCGGATCCTTTTTGGATCAACAAATAATATTAAATATTTGGTTCTAAAATTGGATATGATGAAAGCCTATGATAGAGTAGATTGGAGTTTTCTTAGGTTGGTGTTGTTATATATTGAACTTCATTTGGAAGGTACTAATTGGATCATGGGTTGTTTCAGGTAAACAAATTTATCTATCTTGGGAAATGGCAACCCTTCCAGTTTTTTTAAGGCATCAAGAGGATTGAGCCAAGGATTTCCTCTTTCATTGTTATTGTTCTTACTCATAGTAGAAGGACTTAGCAAGATTCTCAAAATGTTGGTTGAAGATGGTAGTCTTGAGGGATTTTTAGTAGAAAATGGATTTAGAATTACACATTTTCTTTCCGTGGATGATGTTATTATGTTTGGGAAAGGATCTATGCAGGAATGGAAGGTGTTTAAGGACACTCTTAATATGTTTTTAAATTCTACTAGAATGGCTTCTAGTAATAAAAAATCATACTTTTTTGAAGTTGGATGGTATTAATGAGTTAAAAGAGTTGTTTCCTTTTGAACTTAAATCTATAGAAGAAGGATTTAAGTATATTGTTTGTTTCCCTAAACCAAATTGCTACTCTTGTGACGGTTGAAGATGGATTTTTCAAAAGGTGGAAAAAAGAGTTGCCAACTTGTGTCATAGATGATTAACTTTAGGTGGTTGTTTTATCCTTGTTAAATGTGTTTTGGAAAATATTCATTCTTTCTAGTTATCTATGGAAAAAGTTCCCAAAACTATTTTGGACAAAATTCACATAAGGATGTTCATTTTTTTATGGTCTGGCACTAAGGAAAAATGAGGTTTTCATGAGGTTAAATGTGAAAGGATTGCTAAACCTAAAATGAAAGGAGGCTCGGGAATAAAGAATATTTTTTGGTTTGGTAGGGAATTTGCAGCGAAGAGCTTGTGGAAATTCTTGATGGCACCTAGTCTTTGGCATGATTTTATACATAAGAAATATTTAAAACATAAATATGTTGTGGAACAACTAAGAGAACAAAGAAAGAATCGGGGTGGCCATAAGCGTCTGAGTGGCCATTATAATTATTATTATGGCCCTGGTTGTTAGTCTGGTTGTTTTGATTGATATTCATAACGACATTTACGGATCGAGCTTCTAGTGGTGGAGGAACGTGTGGATATTGAGGGCCTCCTCCATATTCAGAGGGATATTGAGTTTTCCTTAGACTTCTTTGGATCCTTTTTGGATCAACAAAAAATATTAAATCTTTGGTTCTAAAATTGGATATTATGAAAGCCTATGATAGAGTACATTGGAGTTTTCTTAGGTTGGTATTGCTACAGATTTGACTCTGTTTGGAAGGTACTAATTGGATCATGGGTTGTTTCAGGTCAACAAATTTCTTTGTCTTGGGAAATGGCAATCCTTCCGATTTTTTTAAGGCATCAAGAGGATTGAGCCAAGGATTTCCTCTTTCACCGTTATTGTTCTTACTCATAGTAGAAGGACTTAGCATGATTCTCAAAATGTTGGTTGAGGATGGTAGTATTGAGGGAGTTTTAGTGGCAAATGGATTTAGAAGTACACATTTTCTTTTTGTTGATGATGTTATTATGTTTGGGAAATGATCTATACAGGAATGGAAGGTGTTTAAAGACACTCTTAATATTTTTTTCAATGCTACTAGAATGGCTTCTTGTAATAAAAATTCACAAATTTTTTAAGTTGGATGGTATTAATCAGTCAAAAGAGTTGTTTCCTTTTGAAGTTAAATCTATAGAAGAAAGGATTTAAGTATATAGTTTTTTTCCGTAAACCAAACTGCTACTTTTGTGACGGTTTAATATAGATTTTTCAAAAGGTGAAAAAAAATGTTGCTAACTTGTGTCATAGATGATTAGCTTTAGGTGGTTGTTTTATCCTTGTTAAATATGTTTTGGAAAATATTCATGCTTTCTAGTTATCTATGGAAAAAGTTCCCAAAACTATTTTAGACAAAATTCACATAAGGATGTTCATTTTTTTATGGTGCAACACTAAGGAAAAATATGGTTTTCATGAGGTTAAATGTGAAAGGATTGATAAACTTAAAATGAAAGGAGGATGGGGAATAAAGAATATTTTTTGGTTTGGTAGGGAATTGGAAACAAAGAGCTTGTGGAGACTCTTGATGACACCTGGTCTTTGGCATGATTTTATACATAAGAAATATTTAAAACATAAATATGTTGTGGAATGGATAAAGAATCTCAAAGGGGTATCTAACTACTCGAAGGCCCTCACTTCTTCTTTGCAAATTATCATTGATTGGATTCTTTGGAATCTTGGAAATGGTAGAGATATTCATATTGGATTACATCCATTTATGAGGTCTCAATCTTATTAAAAACTCTCCATGAACTTAATTTATGTGCTCCATTCAAAATAAATGTGCTCCATTTGAAATAAATTGTTTTTTTGAATTAGGTGGCTTCAAATACTATTGAAAGTATGAATGATTTTAATTGGAAATCTATTGCAAATATTGATATTTCAGGTCAATTAGGAATTGAATGGGATTCTTATGTTCTAGGTCTTAAACATTCAGGTTTTAATCTTACTGAAGCAACTAATTCAATACTATGGCCGTGGGATGAGAAAGAAGGTAAGGTATATGTTAAACATGCGTATGAAGTACATTTTTTTTATGATATTGTTGTTTTTTTTAGAAGGGTAGCTTAATGCATTATGGAAGTGGCAAATTTCTCTTGTCAAATTGTTTGTTTGGATTATGGGTGAAAATAAGATTTTTGACCTGGGAACTTGCTCAAAAGAGGTTTTCATGGTAAGATGTGTGTTATGTGGTGAAGATTTTTTTTATGATACTATTGTTTTTTTATAAGGGTGGCTTAATGCATTATGGAAGTGGCAAATTTCTCTTATCAAACTGTTTGTTTGGATTATGGGTGAAAATAAGATTTTGACCTGGGAACTTGCTCAAAGGAGGTTTTGATGGTAAGATGTGTGTTATGTGGTGAGGAGTAGGAAACGATTGATCATTTGATGGTCAATTGTTTTTTTACTAAAGAAGTTTGGACCTATTTATTAAATTTCTTACATTTAAAATAGGTTTGTCTTATTGGACAACTATATGTGTGCTTTCCAATTTGGATTAAGGAGATGAGAGCTTGGAAGGAAATTCCTTGATTTATTTGCTAGGAAATATGGAGACAATAATTTTATTATATTTGAAAGATGCTAATTATCTCTTTCTAGGGTCTGTAATTTGGTTATGGAGTATATTATTTTTTTCACATTTTAAGAAGATTATGCGTTGGTGGGAGATTCAAAGGTTATAGTTGATTGGTTTTCTTATAAAAACAATATGCAGATCATCTCTTTAAGGCTTTGGATGGAAAAAATAAGCGAGACAAAATTCCA
>SNQJ01S0176284.1:0-19981 GCA_010110895.2 Picea sitchensis | reverse complement strand
GTATTTCTGCATCATCGGGTAGTGATAAGGATCGTTACCCAGTTTCTTACAGACTTCACACCATGGTCCTCGTGTGGGTAACGGGTTTGGCATTCATGTTGCCATATATTGTGCGAATGTTGGGCATTCGTTCTTGTGGTGTCCTTCCATCCTGATTGTGGTACACCAAACAACTTCCTGTTTGTCTTTGTTCTTATTCCGGTTTAGTTGAAACGTCAAATTCTTCAAGTCCTCCTTCATTTCTTCAATAGTTGGGTTTTTTTGCTGGTACTGGTTTTCTTCCAGTTGCAGGGCTGCCTGCAAAACCTCTGCCGGCGTCTGTAAATTATTTTATCGCAATGGATATTTTAAGTGTGGGAGTAGTGAGTTGACAAACAAGTGTCTGTGTTGCATCTTGGCCATGAAATATTTTAACTTTCCCTTCAGTCGTTTGAATCTCTGATCAATCTCCCATATAGACTCTCATGGTTTCTTTCTTATTTCAATCATCTCATTCATGTACTAATCTTTTGAGCTTGGCTTCTGGAACTCATTTATCAATAACTTCTTAATGTCTTCCAGTGTCCTTATTGTCCCAGGGGCAATGTTTGCATCTAGACTCATGTACTAGTCTAGTGCGTGGTCTCTTAGCGTAATCGCTAACTGTGCAAGTTTGGTATATTCATTAGTGATCTCTTTTGCTTCCTATATCTTTGCACAAATAAACAAGTGTTTCTTAGGGTCTTCTACTACTTCTCCTCGAAATTCTAGTAACCTGATGGTGGGATCGTGTCCTGCCATTCTGAATGCTTAACTACTACCTCTGCGTGGTGTAGATACTTGACTAGTACTTCCTGAACTCGTTCCTTCAATTGTTGTGCCTTGTGTGGATGTACTTCCTGCTGTCTGACTGATTCTAAACTTTGGTTGTCTAAATGGTGGTGTTCTCTTTGGTGTATTAGTCTCACATGGGTTTATGGGTTCCACACTGACATTAATATGGATAGGATTGCTACCTTCTCTCCCCATTCTTGGACCTCTCGTCTTCCTCTCATATGTTTCGCGTAGTATTTCCTCAATCTTCTCCATAGCTTAGGGATCCTCTACCTCTTCCTCATCACTCGCCAAGCCTTCCCTCGCAGATATGGATCTCTTCTTCGTATTCACCTTGTATTGGTAGGGTACTCTGCTATGTGTCTTTCCAGCTGTCGCCATGATCTGCTTGATCTGGTCGTTGTCCATCATGATTGGGTCAAGGTTTCTTCCTTATTTCCCTTATCCTTACCTCTTTCCATTTCTCCTTTTTCTGTCAGTGCTTCCCCCCTTCCCCCATGCACGCAGGGAAATTTAGCTATTTGATTCCATTGTCATTACACCTTTGTTATATAGCAGTATCTTAATAGAAGTATACAACGATTGAATTTTCCTTCCTCGGGGTCCTCGTAGAAACTCTTGCTCCATTGCGTTGTACAAATTTTTTGTTTCAACTGCAAACTCTGTTGTAAACCTTGCCACAATGCTGTCAAGCCAAAAGTCGACTGCGTGGGTGAACTTGTTGTTCACCTACTGAAGCTGCTCAATCTATACTGGGGTCCACTCTAGCTGTTGAATCTGCTTTTTTGCGTGGTTATCCTTTAATCTTAGTATCCACTCATGTAATAGATGTGGAAAATCACAAAAAAAGACTTCGTGTAAATCAGTAAACACGTATTTCTCAATATATTTACGAGGTGTTAGTCTAGGGTTTCTATTGTCTTTTTGTGCAAACTTTATCTCCTTAGTTCCTAGCCAAGTTTCAATTTCTTCTTTTGTGGGATTCCATGGTCTCAGCATCCCCCCCCTAATGGCTCATTGGTTTCGTCCCTACCCTTTTCTTGGTCTGCTTCCAACAGATCTTCGCCTTATCTCCTCTACTTAATCCTCTCATGTTCCTACCAACGACAATGGAACCATTTGTTGGTTTGAACTTTCTCTTCTTTTTTGTTTGAGTTTATTGACCCAAGGTTCATGTCTGTTCGGGTTTCCAACAAAGCCTCTAAAACTATCAGCCCTTCTGGTATACCAGAAGGAAACATAGCACACAGAATGTGTTGTGCAGTCTCACCAGAGATAGATTTAATGGGTGGTTGTAATACTCAGGTGTTTACAGCCTAGGATTGAGTGTGAGATAAGCCAGCTAAATATTGAACCATTATTACGACTTGTAAATGCAACATACTGTATTCACGATTTATACAGTAATCCATAGGATTATTCTTTCAGTATTGCAAAAGAACTTAAACAAGCAATATAATAATTCATTCATTCAACATAATAACAACTACTTCAGACAATAATATGTGCAAACATTCCTCACATAACATAGACATTATCGTGGTTCACCTCCTCCTGGGGCTACGCCCACAAATATTTGGATCTTAGCTCTTTTATTATATTATGTTTGCATCTACAACGTTGCATGCTTACAACTCTTCTAAGTCAGGTGAGATCTATATGAGGCAAACTAGATCGCACCAGGCTCCACAACCTATGATCTAACCCTCAAGATCTACCCTCCCTCGTCCTCTCTAGCTCAACAGCTTCTACAAAATAGGTCTTACAACAAAACATTACCTATCGCATCAACTCATGTGTAACTACAATAATTAGAACTGAACAACAGAAAAGCCAACCCCCTATGATACCTACATATCGCTATTTATACATTTCGGGCTCTTCAGCCATTTACAATAAATTACCAAAACCCTAACCCTATTGTCGTTAGGTCCTCTTCCCATGCGTGTGTGTTGTTCTTCCTTCCAGTTTTTGCTTTCCTTGCATGTGCACGTGTTGTGTTTCCTTCCATCTGTCGCTTTGCTTGTGCATGCTTTCTTTCCCAAAAACACCATGCTTTTCCACTTTGGCCTTTGGCCTACCTCCAACAAAGGGATAGTTATTCTTTATTGTTGTTGATTTATGTAGATGATGTCTTGTTATTGTCAAGGGACAAAGGCATCCTTGTGCCCTAATTTTTTTTTTGAATTTACTCTAAAATGGAAGTTAATGTAAACAAAAAAGGTAATGGTAATAAGCACTTGCTGTATGAATATTTAACCATCACATTTAATGGTAATAGTTTGGAAGTAGTTTATTTTTACATGGGCCTTTAATTTGGTGTATTTAATTTGGTGTAGAAAGAGGCAATAAGGAGCATGAAGGACCTCTATTCTATGAAAAGTAAATGTATGAAATTTCAACCATGGAAGTTTAAATTAAGGAAGTTCCTCTTTAGAAACATTGGTATAAATAATGAAAAACAAATAGGTGAAGCACCTCTAATATCTGAACCCTAAGAAATTCCAAGATTAACTGAAGCCTCATTAACGGAATCTGAATGAAGAGGGAACATAGCTTCCTCCTTCCATAACATTGTGGACAGACACATACATGATCACGACACATACCCTTCAACCAATTCCTAGGATCCACTGAGATCACCATGACCTGAGGAAAATGTAGAAGCACCGAATGACCCACATGTTGATCAACCAATGGCAGATGTGCATGATGAACGCAATGGCCATGGAATGAAGCGCTCATGCACTTTCATTATGCAAACAAATGAAACCCCAAGGTACGAAATTAAATCTTCAAAAATATGTGAAACTGTTTAATACATGCAAGACCACACCATTATATGCAAATTCATGGGTCTGTGGGTGTCGGAAAGATTCTTGACCAAGTGGATTCAAACCAGATGGAAACCAAAAGGATAAGTTGATTTAAACTTCGAATCAAAATTATTTTTTATAGTTGTATTCAACAATGTAGAAGATCAAGAAAGGAAATTTGAAAATGGACCTTATTTCTTCAAATCAAGTGTAGGCTTATACTTACATCTACGGACCGAGAAATTTAGTCCATCCAAGGAAGAATTCACTACTACCCCTATATGGATATGCCTCTACTCCCTACCGCATGAATACTAGGACTCGGAGATATTGGAAGGCATTGGAAAAACCCTTGGATACTTTGTCAAAACCGTGGAGGCAAAAAAACAGGGAAAATACACCTCATATTCCCCTATGTGTGTTTATCTAAATGCATTGAAACTGCTATTGGCTTCAATATTCTTAAGTTTCCAATATTATGACTAGATCCGAACTATATATTACAAACATATACCTTTTCACTATAGAAAATTGCATGCTCGTGTGCATCTCTTATGGAAATTCCCTTTGAATTCCCCTCCAAATCTACCTAAAAACTCCTCGACAAAGGATGAGGAAGGATTTGAGAAAGTCAGCAACAAAACAAAATCCCTCTGGAAAATGCCACCACCGCCAAATCCAAAAGGACCCAAGATTCACAACAACTTCGATACCCTCTCTTCAATCCCTGAGAAAGAATAGCATGAAGGGCCTTCTTATAAAGAGAACCTTCCATACTATTCCTTCAAGATCCCTCTCCACCAAGATCATGATCAAAAGGGTGAAAAAAATAAGCATTCCCAAGAAACCAACCACCCAACATCAGAAGGAGGTGAAGATATGATCATGACAAAAGAAGGAAATGAATACCAAGATGAAGTGGAAGATATGGAACTAGAAGGGTTGGATCTACAAGGAATTGATGATGTGTGTGCAAGAAGAGAATCTAACTCCATCTTGGAGAAACAAATTCAACTTTTGAATAAGGATCTTCTCAAATCCAAAGATAAACCAACAACTTCTCCCAAAGGTAAGCACCCAACATACTCATCTTTAGGAATAAAAATGTTATATCCAGGAATCTCCTAAACTGGCCAAAGAGAAACAAAAGAGAGGATTCCAAAGTAACAAAAAAATCCTTTAGGACCTTGAAAAATTCTTGGTAAACTCCTTTAGGAACTCTTAATGAATAAATTTCTTGGAATATAAGGGGCCTCAATATCCCTAGAAAGAAACAAACCCTAAGGAACAAAATCCTTAGAAATCATCCAACAATTCTCATGATTCAAGAAACCAAATGATCAAATGTAATGCTCAATGGGATAGCCTCCAAATGTTGTACAAGAATCCATACAATGGCCTTATATGTTTATGGTGCCTTAGGGGGCATGGCGATTTCAATTAATCATATCAGATGAATATGGATTCATTACTAATGTTTATGGACCTTAGCTGATGGGAGAAAAACTAGACTTCCTAAGCATCTTGTAAAACATCAAGAACCTAATGGGATCTCACCATTGGGTCATTGGAGGATACTTCAATATGATAACCTCCCTAATATAACAAATGGGAGGGATTAGATGCAGAGATCGAGACACTAAAAAAATTAAAGAAATGATTATCTCCTTGAATCTAATTGACTGGGAAACAACGAATGGACTACATACCTGGAAAACCCATTGAGGGGAAACCACTAGATAAACTCTCATCTAGATCGATTCCTCATCTCAAATTCCCTGTTACTCAGAGGCTTATTGATTGAGGCTACAATCTTGAATTGTAGTGGATCAGATAATTGGCCAATATGTCTAAACCTTGACATCAAGGCCAACTCCAAAAACATACAATTTAGATTCGAAGCATTCTTGTTGGATCACCCTTCATTTCAAGCGAATATAGAGAAATGGTGGTGGGAAGAAGAAATAGAAAACGACACTCCTAAGTTCATATTCCAATAGTGGATCATGAATCACAAGCTTAGACTCAAAGCTTGAAATAGAGAAGATTTTGGGGACATATTTAAGGCCAAACTTGAGCTGGAAACTACGATGGAGAACATACATAAGAAAATGATTTTAATAGGTAGAAAACAAGTCTTATAGCCACATAAACGGACCTGAAAATCCATTTTTCCCTTTTTCATAAACAAGATGAACAACTCTAGAGGCAGAAGTACAGAGTCTGATGGCTTCAAGCAGGGGAGAGAAACTCAAAATTTTTCAATGGACCATGATCCAACAGTAGTACCATAATAGAATATAGGAACTGAAAGACAACTAAGGAAGAAGACTTTCCAATCATGAAGAGATCAAATCAAAATTGATCCAATACTACAACACTTTGTTGGCAGCACTAAAACCCAATAGACAAACAACAATAAGCAAAGTAACCCAACATATTCCAAAACTGATTACTAATAAACAGAATGACACCTTAATTAGACAGATCTCCTTGGAGGAAGTGGAACGAGTAGTTCTAAGCATGCCAAAAATAAAATCTCCAGGCTTGAAATGTTTTACCATTGATTTCTTTCATGTTTGTTGGTCTACCATCAAGTAGGATGTCCATGGAGTAGTGGAGGAATCCAAAAACTACTTGAATTTTGTACTATCCCTAAACTCTACTTTCCTTACTCTAATCCCTAAAGAGGAAAAGGTTGAGGACCCCAACAAATTCCATCCAGTTTCACTATGAAATGTAATCTATAAAGTCATCACCAAAATTCTTTCTAATCACCCAAAAACCCTCCTCTTCGGCCTTATCTCCTCTCAATAATCTAGATATGTGGAAGGATGATAAATCCTGGATAGTATCATCGTGGCCCATGATATAAGTCATTCTATGAAAACAACAAAAAAACCAGGCATGATGATCAATTTGGATATGTCCAAAGCCTTTTATAAGCTCAAATAGAAATCTATCAGACAAATCCTTCTTGCTTTTGGCTTCTATAAACAATGGACCAAATGGATCATGACCTTGACTTCCTCTGGTTTATTTTCTATTCTTATTAATGGCTCCCCCTCTCGAGGCATTTGGCAAGGGGACCCCTCTCCCCCTTCCTCTTCATTATCATGGTAGAGGGACTTGGTCGGCTCTTCAAAGTGGTGACGGTCGAGGTATGGTAAAAGGATAAAGATCCATGGAGAAAGTGACACAACCAAACATCAACAATTCATAGATGAAACAACTCTAATGGGTACTCCAACTATTCGTGAAGTTCTCACCCTCAATCAAATCCTATATGACTTCCTGGAGGCATCTAGAACCTCCATCAATCAAGGTAAGTCTTAAATCTTTTTCTTCAATACTCCATCAGCTATCCAACCTAATATTTCTCGCATTATAGGATTTCAAAGGAGCACTCTTTCTTCCAAATACCTGGGTGCCCCCTAATGGAAAAACCCTTAATTCAGGCCTCTTGGGCAGGGATGATTTTAAGGATGGAAATTTATTTTAAAATGTAGAAACCTTGGTGAATATTACTAATCCTTCATAT
Source organism: Picea sitchensis (assembly GCA_010110895.2). Taxonomy (NCBI): domain Eukaryota; kingdom Viridiplantae; phylum Streptophyta; class Pinopsida; order Pinales; family Pinaceae; genus Picea; species Picea sitchensis. The sequence continues at coordinate 12,811 of SNQJ01S0176284.1, read as the reverse complement.
GTCAACTATAAATATTTGGTGATATTTTTTTAAAAATATTCAAATTTCTAAGTATTTTATATAGTTTTTATAAAATTTTGGCGATTTTTAAGGTAAAATAATTTTATCCTATAGAATTTGGGCGAATCATTTTTAAAACAGCGAATCTCATTTTTGGAAAAAACATGGAAAATTATCCCATGAGCGAAATTTAGCCTCTAAAATCATCCCTGCTCTTGGGAAGACTTACCATCAAGAATGGGAAAAAACTAGATAGTTGGTCATTATGTTCTCTTAACTTGGCAAGATGCTTGGTCCTAGTTAAATCAATTTTGCAGGCCATGCCCTTGTTTCTCTTCTCCACCCTCTCTACTCCAAAATACATCTTCAAAGAATTCTGTAATATGAAAAAAACATTCCTATGGGGGGGAAACAAGGAGTGAAAAAAATGATCCCTGGTATCATGGTCAACAGTATGCCTTTCGAAATTTGTAGGAGGTCTTGGACTACAATATCCTGATACTTTGAATTATGTGCTAGGATATAAAACCTGGTGGTGTTGGCTCAATAATACTCAAATGGTCTAGGGAATAATATGGAAATATAAATATTCTACTAACTGAGAAGAATCAGACTTAATTTGTGTGGATGTCTCCCCTCCAGGATATTTAAGTTGGAATGTAGATTGGAAAAATAACAACCTTATTCAACAACATTGCTTCTAGGAAATAAGGAAACATAAATCTTCTCTCTTATAGGAGGATGTCTGGAAACAACTTCAAAAATGGTGTGACGGGAATTACCTTGAGGCTCTTAAGGAATCAATGATAAACCAAAACAAAACTCTCCTCTTCCATTACTAGAGTCCCCTTAAACTGAATTTCAAAATCTCCCTCATCAATAAATATGGAGCCAAAGCAGCAATGTCTCTGGCCAAAAGTATCCACTTTTCTCTGGCTCCCAACATAGAGGAAAAATCTCACTTGGGATAACCTTATCAAGTGAGGATTCTTGGGACATTCCTTTTGTTGCCTCTATAAAAACCAAGCTGAAAAAATGGAACATATCTTTAATACATGCTCCTTTGTGTCCACTTTATGGGATCAAAGCACTCTAACTTTCCATCAATTGGATTGCAACATATTAATAATAAGGGAAAATATATAGGGATGGAACAAGGGCATAAGAAACAACCCCATCATGAATAGAGCATGGAAACTCCTCCCATGGTTTCTTCTATGGGAAGAACACAATCGTTGCATATTTAAAATGGAGAAAACGTAAGAAAATTTCGCATGGACAAAAATTGAGCAATCATTTTGTGAAACTATCCTCCTCCAAACTTGGACAGATTAGGATTGGAATGGTAACCCCCAATATCAAAATGTTCTTGCAACCTTCAACCTGGATCATGGAAAATGAATCCCCCCTCCTCAGTTGGTTAAGAGGCTCCTCCCATCTCTTCCAGACCATTGTTCATCACCTCCCAATGGCTTCTTCAAACTCAACTTCGACAAGGCCTCAAAAGGGAACTCAATCCCAGCGGGATTTGGAAGAGCTTTCAAGGATGCTTAGAGATGAATCCAATGGATATATATAAGCAACCAAGGAATTGATGCCAATAATGCAACTGGACTCAATTCCATGGAGTATGGCCTTGAATTAGCAAAGAGGGAAGGATTTTCGAGGATAATGACAGAAGGGGACTCCCAAATGGTCATTCACATTCTTAGAAAACTTCAATAAGGTACTCCAATAAGAAAATTAGCAACGTGTTGGCACCTTGAAGTAAGCCTATAAAAAATCAAATTCCTCCTCTTAGGAGTCTTAATGCTTATACCTTCACACATATTTTACTTCACTCAACATTGGGTATCTATGCCAAGTGTTATTCCTATAGCTTTAGGAGGTATTCATGTTTGGCATATGCTCCATCTGATAGAAGGGAAAAGGAGGGTTCTCTACCTGGAAGGGACACCCCTTCGGTGTCCTTTTCATAATTGGGGCATCACAATCATTAACCAATATGATTTTCTTGCATTTAGTCCCTTCATTGTTCATGGTTTGAGATTTTGGATGATCAACTAAGAAAATGGTTGATAAAATGGAAAATCCACTTGTTGCAAGAAGTCGGGAAATCCCAGACAGTCCATGGGACCCTTTTCAATTAAACCCATTATCCAAAAAATGCTTTGACATTGATTCTCAATAAAGAATTCCCTCGGATGGGGTGATAGGATCATTCAACCCACATACAAGACAAGTGGGAGGCACGTTGGGTGATAGATCATTCATCCCACAAACAAGATGAGTGGGAAGCATGTTGGGTGATGGCTCACTCAACATGAACCCAGGAGATTTTCCAGACGAGGAGGCTCGTGCAAGACATGAAGAAGCATTAAGGCTAGTTTGTTGATGTTTGTAACATCATACATGTAATTCCACATAGGTCTAAGTGTCTAGACGTATGGAAGTCGTCCAAAGCCTTCTACCTTGAGACTTTACTTTAATTAAAGGAATTATTAAAGTGATTTTATTAGAGTTTAGTTTTATTTAAAGAAATGATTTAATTAGCATTAGTGAATTAAATAATATCCACTAATCTCAAGTGAGGTGAGAAGTAATCTCAACCATCAATCACTTTGAAGATTAGGGTTAGGTCATAACTCAATGTTACAAAAGCAAGGCTAGGGTGAAAGAGGAAGATGCATGATACATTGATATAGAGAAGAGAAAGACTTTTTATTAGAGTATTGGATCACTAAGGACCATGATTTAAAGAGATCTTGGATAAGTGGAGAAGGACTTCCATCTAGAGATCTAGGCCAAAGGAAGAGAGAGAACAATCGTATAGCTGAAGGATCGGACGTCATGGACAGTGCACGCATTCTGGTATAGGTAGCTCAAAACAATGTGGGTTTCAACGTAACAATTGCATAGAACACCATGGGTATCAACATAATAGTTGTGTTGAATCCATACAATATCGTACAAAAGTAGTGACAATAGATCAAGCCAGTTAGGTTTTGATGTACTTTGTCTCTTTTCTACTTGGGCCATTTTCCCAATAAGGGAGCCCTTGTAAGCTTTGAAGTTATTTGAATGATAAGCTTAGTTTATGGGAATAATATCTTTGTGTATTGTGCATGGTATTTTTGGTTTCCAATATTGCTTCTGCTATCTTTATTTGTGTTGAATATTCCAATAATGTATGTTTGTTTTGTGAGTTGCTAACTTGATTTGCAGTAAGGAAATCACTGGATAACAAGATACCTAGGTGCAAGAGTAAGAGGATTTCAACATGGTATCAGAGAGAGGAAGCCAAATCTTAGATCCATAACCAACATGCCGAAATTGAAGGACATATTTCAGGGAAACAACCGTACTGTAGTCGGATCAGTCGCTAGGACAGTGCAGGTATTCTGGTACAAGTTGCGCAAATAACACGAGTATTCAATTACAGATCACACAGTAGCAATGTGAGTATTAGCATACACGTCTCCCAGAACAATGTGAGTATCAACATACAGGTTGTGCAGGTAGAGGCCATACACATCAGTACAGGGGTAGTTTCAGTAGCAGGTTGTTTCAAGGGATGTTTATCAAGCCTAAGGGATGGCATCAACACCTTTGAGAGTTGAATATAGATTGGATGGAGCATCCAACTTCCTATATTGGAAAGAAAGAGTAACTTTGGAATTAAAGGAGTATGACCTTTGAGAGTTAGTGGATAAAGTAGTTTCTCCATCAATAGATCTGGCAACTTTGGAAACTCACAAGAAGAAGGAGATCAAAATTAAGAGGGTTCTCTTGGATTCAATTAAGGATCATTTGATTTCTCACCTACCTAAGAAGAATATGACCAAAGATATTTTTGATGCCTTGGTAGGTTTATTGTAGAGAACTAACATGAATAGGAAGATGATCTTAAGAAATAAAATCAGATCAGTGCAGATGTCTAGATCTAACAATGTTACCTACTATTTCTTGAGGATCACATGGGTATGTGATCAACTTGAAACCATAGGGGAGAAAATAGAGGACATAGAGTTCGTGAATGTGGCATTGAATGGTCTTCCCAAGTCATGGGAACCATTTGTCAAGGGAGTATGTGTTTGGGAACATCTACTAGATCGGTAGAGGCTTTAGGATGATTGCATCTAGGAAGAGACTCAGGAGGAGTCTAAAGAAGAAAAGCAGGGAGATGAAGAGGAGGAGAACTTGCCCCCTGTCAATAAGACAAGAAAGGGAAAAGGAAAGGGTTCTAATGGTAACAGTGAGGATTCAACCTCACAACTAGGTAAGAAATACTTGAGTAAAATCAAGTTCTTTGTGTGCCACAAGTATGGGAACTATGCATCATGTTTTCTAAAGAAGAAGGGGCAAGGGAAGATGAAAACAACAACATCAACATAGATGTAGCTAGATGAGTTTACAATGAAGTTTGATAAGGAATTATCAATGTTCTCATGCCTCACTACCAACACCAATTCAAGGAATGCTTAGTACTTGGATAATGGTGCTTCTAGTCATATGACAAAAGCATGGGAGCTATTTAGCAGTCTAACGGAGAGAGACTCAAATGTTCATGTGAAACTTGGTGATGACACCAAGTATGAAGTAAAGGGAGAGGGAACAAGTACGTTCTATATTAATTCAAGAGGCTCATTGGATGCCAAAGATGTGCTTTACATACCAAGATTGAAGAAGAACTTTCTCTCAGTCTCAGCTATGGAGGACATGAGTTTTGTCGTTACTTTTCAAAGAGGGCAGGTAATCATATGTCCAAAGAAATATAACCTTGATAAAAAAAGGTCAACATCATTTTCAGAGAGGATAAGATATATAGGTTGTAGGACCAGCCTATAGGAGGGTCCAAGGGGATCTTGGATCATAGATCGATGTCAGTGGTACAGGACGAGGAGCAGGAGGATTCAAAGGGTGAACAACCGAAGGATGAGAATATTTCACATACTTTCAGTGTGGGGAGTCAACCTTCATATAGGAAGAGGGATTTATCCCCTTCAAGTACTATCGGGAGACTGAGTTGGTACAAATTGACATTGATGGATGCTCGGGAGCATGAGGAGGCTCCTAGGATAACATTGATTGAGAGAAGGAATTCAATGAAGTTTCCAAACTTCATGGCATTGATATGTAGCGTCATCGATTCCGTGACTTCCAATGTTTAGGGAGAAACTGACCAACAATGTTGGAGGGATGCTAGTGAGCAAGATGTTGTGTTCGATATTATGCCAGGGTCGGAGGGAGAACTAGTTCTAGGTGTCTCTTCGAGAAATAGCTTCCTCGCTAAGAGGGAGTGTCGATGTTTGTAGCATCAGACATGTATTCTCGCATAGGTCTAAGTGTATAGACATGTGGAAGTTATCCAAATCCTTTTACCTTGAAATTTTACTTTAATTAAAGGAATTATTAAAGTAAAGTGATTTTATTAGTGGGTTGATTTTTATTTAGAGAAATGTTTTAATTAGCATTATTGAATTAAATAATAGCCATTAATCTCAAGTGAGGTGAGAAGTAATCTCATCTATCAATCACTTTGGAGATTAGGGTTAGGTCATAACTCAATATTATAAAAGAAAGGTTGGGATGAAGCAGGAAGACACATGATACATTGATACAAAGCAGAGAAGGAATTTTTCTTAGAGTATTGGATCACAAAGGACTGTGATTCAAATAGATCTTGGATAGGTGGAGAAAGAATTCTATCTAAAGATCTAGGCCAAAGGAAGAGAGAGAAAAACAATACAACAGAAGGATCGACCACCATGAACAATGCAGGTATTTTGGTACATGTAGCGCATAACAGTGTGGGTTTCATCATAACAGTCGTGCAAAACAATGCGAGCATCAACATAACAGTCGCATTGAAGTTGTACAGAATCATAAAATAGTAGTGGAAACAAATCAAGCTAGTCAGTTTTGATTACTTTGTCTCTTTTCTAATTGGATCATTTTCCCAGTAAGGGAGCCCTTGTAAGCTTTGAAGTTATTTGAATGATAGCCTTAGTTGATGTGTATAATATCTTTGTGTATTGTTCATGAGATTTTTGGTTTCCAATATTGCTTCTGCAATCTTTATTTGAGTTGAATATTCCAACAATATATGTTTGTTTTGTGAGCTACTAACTTGATTTGTAGTAAGGAAATCACTGGTTAACAAGATACCTAAGTGAGAGAGTAAGAGGATTTCAACATAGTTAAGGCAACCCCATATACCTGCTCTGTCATCTAATCATGCATACAATTGGTAGCAAAGACCATTATTCAATTGTATGGTATGCTCATGACTCAGTTCTGAATCATGGATCAAATTAGTATTTTGTTTCAGTTGAAAGATATTCCTCAATGGTGCGACTTTGATTTTGAGCCTTCCCACGATGATGAAGGAGAAGGTTTCCCCCCCTCTGCACTGAGGCATTGCAACAAATCTCTATGTGAACTATTTCGTGCTCTAGGATCCCTTAGTCCCTCAGTCGAAATATGTCTTTTTGTCTGTTGTGATGCCACCCAGTCGTGGATATATCTGCGGTTATCACTGAGACAAAAGGACCCCTCATGACCCCTCTACCTCCCACATCTCCAGTTCATAGCCCAAAAATCTGAGAGTGATGCTAGAAGCCAGAGTTACTACATAGAAATATAGGGAACAAGTCTGTCATCACATTCAAGAGGAGATGGAAAATGTGGAAGAGGAAATTCATTTGGACAGACATAACATTCATGAGTAGGAAATTGATGTAGATATCGGAGACTGTATTCTGGATCCGGGAAGCTCCAGGGAAAGAGATACTAAGTATTGGAGGATTGTTGACCTGTATTGGCATATTAAAACCTTTGTGGGAAAGGTTCTTCGAGATTGAGAAGAGGACCGAGAGGAAATCCTCAGGCAATTGGTAGAGCTTAAATAACAACTCTAGGATATAAGGATCGCTCTCTTAGCTCGCGCCCAATATCCTATTTCTCTGGTTGAAAACAACCCCATGCCCCAACTCCAAGAGCACCTTGCCATGAAAGGTGGCCTCTCTTCAAGTTAACTCTCTTAATGTCTAGAATTTTGAGTCTCTATAACAGCCTGCACAAAAGTTTTATAGCTAAATGTAGGAAGAATACTAAGCACTCATCTTGGCTTTATAGTATCATAAGTTCTTATGTCATCGAGAACTTAGCTCAAACTATATGGATTGATAGTCTCCTCCATTATTGTTGGTTTGGTTTCCCTAGCAACAGGCGAACAACAAGGTTTTTTTGTGTAAATTTTCCTTACTTAATATTTAAAGATTGTTTGTTGATTAAAAAAAAACATTGGTATAAATAATGATTTTATATGGTTGTCATGTTTGGAGATAAATACAAACCCTTTACTCTATGATCTTAGTAGAAATATGTATGTTTCCTTTAGAAGGAGAAGCTTTACCCAATTTATTATATATATCATCAAAATAAAGATTAGGATTTTCTTATAGCGATCAGATAAAATAGTTTAAAAAATCAGATATTAAAAAAATATTAATGGCATGAACCATTTTGCATTCCAAACTTGATAGAAAAGAGGGTAATAGGAAAGTTGTGAAAAACACATGGAAAGAAAATAAAATTTATAACAATAGGTCCAAGAAAAAAAATTATATTCATAAAAAACATTTACTTTGTCAATTCACAGTAATTTATTTTGTAAAGAAAGAAAAATTGAAAATGAATTACATTTTATGATACATGATACATTTCCCTATGTATAAAATAGTAAAAGTGCTCAATTCAAGATGAATAAATAACTTATTAAATTTACCCAAAAAAATAAAATAATTATTAAAAATGTTTTAAAACATTCAAATATATTAATTCTTATAAAGCCTAAACCCTAACAAAAGAAACTTATATATATATATATTCTATGCACTAACAAATTGATACTGCAAAGAAAGGGCACTCCTTGTTAGCTTTCTGTTTATTATAATCCATGGTAGGGTACAGAGATAGAGATACTTAGGTTGTCTGTCACGTAAAATTTGATTTTGATGTCCATAGATTGCTGTGAGGACCAGCCACGCGCAAAGCCACTTTGTATCAAATCTGATTTCACCCATATTTCTGTGTAAAAAGACATTTTAAAGTTTTTGGACATATGGTGGATTTTTTTTTTAAATCTAAATGTCAATTCATAGTCGACGAGAGATTAAATGGGACCCTTATAGAATCTTTACAACGAAGCTAATTTCCATCATGTTGCAGAAACTTTTTAAAAAACTGAAAGGCTCCCACTGCCGTGGCCCTTGAAGTTTCACTGAGCTTTCACAATGTGATAATATCAAATTTATTTTGATATCTGTCGTTGCATAGCCATTGATTTTTTTGGAAAAAGAAGTAAAGCAAGCTTGTTTTATTGGGGACTATATGAAGATTGTAATATCTCAAATTAGGTTAAAAATAATTTAGTCATATGTATATGTGTTTATCTAATGTTAATAATATTAAATAAAAACGAGTATATTGTTTTATTTTTTAAATCAATTAAATTATATTGAAATTATAAATATAATTATAATTTTTTTTATATTATATTATTAATTATAAAATTATATATGTGTTGGTCAGTTGTTCTATATTTAGTTATATAAATTTACATGAATCATTATTTTTTGTTATTTAAAATTTATATATATATATATATATATATATATATATATATATTATAATCAAATTACATAAACAATTATAAAAAAATATTTGAAATGACATTTTCTTTTTCTCTTTTAGCTCTAGCTTTTAAAGTGGAGTGGAAAAGGGGATGGTAATAAGTGGTATGGCACATTTTCCCTTTGCATTGGTTTAAAGGTTAGTTGGTTTTAAATTAGTATATTTTGGGGAAAAGGGAATGTCCACAAAAATTAACATGTGTTTTTATGACTATCATATTATATTTAGTGAGAGAATAGAGGATGAAACAAAGATAATATAGAGAAGTGAATGGTGTAATAAATTTTTCTAAGTATATAGAAAAAAACAAAAGATATTGCATGTGTAGAATTTTTAATTTTAGATATCCTTTAAAGCTATATACTACTCAATATCAAATCATAATTTGTTATGAAAATGAAATAAAATAGAAGATAACTTTTATTATGATCAATGATTCTTGATTCTTGGCACTTATGTCTTCTATCTTACAAATGATTTTACAAGAAATTTTCTTATAGTTTCTCAAACAAAGCGAGAATTTGGTATAAAAAGAATAGCCCACCTTTCATTCCAACATGTATAGAAGAAATTATTCACTAAAATCCACATTTACATGTAGTGGGAGGAATTGGTGGGAAAAACCAGACCTTTACATGTTTCATCAAATCTTGGGGTGCTAGATAAATAGTTATGGAGTACATCTCCAAGGGTGGATTTGGTAAAATTACACCTCCAGAGATTCTAATTCAAATCCTCCATGTGGTGTTGATGTTGAGCTGGAAAGTGAATTGGGAAGTGGTTTAGCAAATGACTAGTAAATGCATATAGGTTCCACTAAGCATGGAATAAGGGGCACTATATTCATTTGGAGGTAACTATTGTGGCATGTTTGGATAGGAAACTTGGCAAGTGGCCACTGATAGGAGCTATAGGTAGAAGCAGTAGTCAATCACTAGTCGTTTAAAGAATTGGCTTGTTCAAAGGATTAGAATAAAATCCCTGAGGATACTTTTGGTGGCATGGTTCATTATATGTAGCCTCTATAATCATTGCTCTTTTCCTCGAAGCACAATGGCCTCTAATTTTTGCAGTAATCTCTAGAATTTTTTATCCCAAGTATTATTCTATTCTATATAACATTAGGGAAGGTGCAAGTCTGCTTGGATTATACCTTCTCTCTGTGAAGGTGGTTGGACACCTATACGAAAAATAAGCAAGAATGTAATATACCAATCGAGTCATGCAAGGATTATTTTTTGCTTCTCGACATCCCAACCATTAACTAACATACGATGAATCCTATCGTGAAGATTCCCTTATTTTCTCTGTGAATGAACCAAGCATAAGATCAATTCCCTCATGTATAGACATTGTGTTCCCAACAAATGAACCAGACATAAGATCGACTCCCTCATGTATACACGTTGTTTTCTTGGAGGTGGTAGAAATTTGATAGTATCTTCTTGGAGGGGATAGCTAAGTCTAATCTAATTGGATTGAAAATTGAGATTAGATAAGATCTTGGATCTTCTTGGAGGTAGTACTTAAATTTGATCTCATTGGATTTGAAACAGATCATCATGATGATAAGGGGAAGAACACATGGCATTTTTAAGTGCAAAGATAGACATGCTAGTTTTCAAGTCATTCTAGATAGCTATGCACCCAACGTATATGAGCTTCAATTCTACATTCGCAACAACAACAAACAATGGTTACAGTATGTGGTTAGGGTTTTTCAACCAACGAAGCCAAGAAACCATCAATAAGGAACCTTTCAACATTTTTTTCATCTAAAAACCATCCAGTATAAAACACGTAAGTTGTTGTCATTCTTTGGTTACCATAGTAAGCAACAAAAACCATTGAGATGATCTGCCATGGCACTGAAAGGATATGACCAGGGAGGTGTGTTTGTTTTAAAAAGGATTTAAAAAAAAACTAATTTATGGTTTTCAATGTTTTTGAGAAAGGGCTATCTTTTATATTGGTTACAAATGAAAGTTAGTAATTGTTACCATATCTTATATTATTAATGCATGTTGGTCATTGGACCAACCTTCAATATGTCCTTTCTCCTCAATTTTGAGATGTTGGATCTTAGAAACCACATGAGAAGATAAAGGGAAATGTGAGATATGTATATTTGGCCTGAAATTGGCAATGAAAAATGTCCACATCTAATGGTCTCAAAAGTCAATTTCAATGAAACAAGATTCATTTTTATATAATTATATCAATTTGGACATAGTAGTGTAGACAATTAATACCAACAATCAAGATACATTAATTTACATATTTTAAGCAAGCTTTATTAATCATCAAACATGGATCCAAGGAGAAGCAATGGTTAGATTTTAGATTTTGAAGAAACAATTTGATAAGTTCCACATACATAATTAGTATCTACAATAGCTTTAAAAATGGAGTCTAGGATCACATATTCTATGCCCCCAATAAGAAAGTTAGGATTACATATAAACCTAGACATAAATCATGTAAAAAAACACAAATTTTGAACAAATTCACTTTTATATTACTCGAACATCATAACAGTGGTGTTATTCTAATCCTACAAACAAGGCAACTTTATAACTGTATTACTTAACTACCTTTTCATTTCTCATAATATTTTATAACAAAACCATGACAAACATCCCTACTTAAAAGAATTTTTAGAAGGACCACATTAAATGTGTTCCTTTAAATAAAAGATAAAGTGGAGTTGCCACATAAAATGTGTTTTCATCTAAATGCATTTAAACATGAAACTACCATGATGATTTAATTAAGTCAAAAGGTGCACATGGTATACAAATGGTTATATTAAAATGCACACATGTACAATAACTATTACAAAATACTACTGCCCTAAGTAAGCTTACATAAATTTGCTTTACACCAACAGTAATAAGCCTTTATACTTTCATGCTCTTTAAACTCATTAAATTTAAGAGATTATCCTATTATTTTTTCATAGTTATATAATCTTTCACTATTTAATATTTTTGTGTTAAGAGGTGTTTTTTACAACCCAATGTGAAGGAGATGTGTAATTTCTTTTGCCATCAATATTGGGATATGTAACTCCCACTTATCTTTGGTGTAATCATATTTAATTATTGAGTTTATTGGTCATTATTAGGTAGAGTTTTAGTCTCTAAGAGGAGTTTGTTCCTAGTTTTTAGGAGGTTGTTGGTTTGAGAGATTCTCTCCAACTAGTTAGCTTCCTAGATTGGTGTGAGGTTGAGATATTTTCTCAACAAAATAGATCCTCAAACCAATGTAGTTCTCAAAGATTTTGTATTTATATGTACTCTATTTTGTTGTTTAATAGACAATTATTTTTTGTGTAATATTGTCTTCCCAATAATCAACATAGTGTTGACAAGTAGCCTTTAAAAAATATTAAGAAAAAAAAATCAATGTCCATCATAAATAAAATATTTATTTGTTCATTTTAAGTAAAATATTTCAATACCAACTTTATATAAAGTAATTAAAAGTTAAAAAATTGTTTTAAAAATACAAACATTAAAATGTTTGTTGTTCAATTTATAAACTATAAATAAAGTTTTATGTCATTTTCTCTTTTTATACCACAAATCCAATTACAACAAAAATCTTAGAAGATAAAAAAATACTTTTTATAACTCAATATGAAGAAGACATGTAATTTTAAAAATAAGGATGCTACCAATTTAACTTGAAATATGACTTCAAGATGCTCAAGTAAAACAATATGCTGAGAATGAAACTTGATCATTGGTTGAAAATGTATATTGATATTGAAACAAGGGTTGCATGGCAACGCAGTCCCTGCCTAATTAGTTGAGAAATACATGTTGAACAATGAAACTTAATATAACTAAATGCACAAGTAATGAATATTTTTTGTCAAAAGATAATAATTGAGGATTGTTTGTTATTCAAAATGTATAATGAACATAATTTATTTTATTTGGCTTTTTAAAATCTAATAACTTAAATTAATTCTATTATTTATAAAAAAAAAAAAAAATTATATTAGTAAAAATTGTGTGACGTGAATAACTTAAATTAGTTCTATTATATTAAAAAAATTAAAATAACTTTATATTCATACTATTTTTTATATTAATGATGAGGTATT
>SNQJ01S0176283.1:1955-19981 GCA_010110895.2 Picea sitchensis | reverse complement strand
TCTGATGAGAATGCATAGATGAAGATGGATCAATGAGTTTTCATTGATATGATGAAGATGGATCAATGAGTTGTCATTGATACATGATGAAGATGGATCAATGTGGTTTCATTTGTATATGATGAATTCTTGGAAAAATGTATAGATGACTCATTATTGTCTTATCATGATTGATAAGGTGCACAAATGGATGAACTCCAAAGTGGTCCCCTTATGGTGAAATCCCTCACTAGAAGACGCTTTGCAGATTGAGTTATCCTAGAAGAATAGTTGGAGGACCCATTCTCTCATTATTGTCTTATCATGATTGATAAGGTGCACAAATGGATGAACTCCAAAGTGGTCCCCTTATGGTGAAATCCCTCACGAGAAGACGCTTTACAGATTGAGTTATCCTAGAAGAATGGTTGGAGTAACCATACTTGTATGTGGAATAATGAGAGTAACCATAGTTCGTAAGGGGTTTTGTCATGGTTGGGTCTCAACTAAGCTCTATTAAGTATGTGAAATTCTTTGTAGATTGCACCTCTCCATAATTTGTCTAGAAGATTGGCTTCAATTAGCATGGTTCTTGCAGCTTCTTGAACTATACTATTTTTCCTTTCTACCACTCCATTATGTTGAGGAGTCCTGGGAGCTAAAAATTATCTTTTGATACCATGATTTTCACAGAATTGAATGAAGTCTTTAGAGGTGAATTCTCCTCCATTGTATGATATCAGACATTTAATTTTGAGATATGTTTCATTTTCTACAAGAGCTTTGTATATTTTAAATTTCTCAAAGGCTTATGATTTTTCTTTTAGAAAGAATACCTAGGTCAATCTTGTGTAATCATCAACAATCAACATAAAATATTGTTCACCGTAAGTACTTTTGGTTCTGTTTGGTCCTTATATATCTATGTGAATAAGATCTAATGGTTTTGTTGTTGAATTCTCTTTTGTTTTGAATCTAACTCTTGTTTTCTTTCCTATTTGACAATGTTTACAAATAGAATCTGGAGTCTTAGTCACTTTTGGCAGGTCCCTAACTACCTTTTTCTCGTTGGATTTGATCAAGTTGTCAAAGCTTAAATGTCCCAACCTTCTATGCCATATCCATCTTTCATATACTTGGCTTAAACAACATTTTTATTCTTCATCTATATTAAGGATGTACACATTGCTAGATGTTCTTGGTGAAACTGCCACTAGCGTTCGAGTGCCCCTTTTTATGATCTCACATTTCTGAGAATCAAAAGTTTTAAGTAAGTATGTGACCTTGATCACATGTCGAAATTACACTTAGGAGATTGGGTTTGATATTTTCTACCAGAAGTACATCTTCTTCTTTGGTTTTATTATTTCCTAAACTGGCAGTGCCTTTTCCCAGTATTTTGGCTAACATGTTGTCTCCAAAAGTCAATTTTCCCTTTCCTTTATTATTCAGCTTGAGAAATTTTCTTTGATATCCAGTCATGTTTTTTGAATATCCATTTTCTATATACCACTGACATCCTTGATTTGTCACATATAAGGCTACATTTCACTCTGTTTTCTTTTTCTTCCATACTTTTTTATTATTGGAAATATTTGTCTTTTTATCATATTTTGGCAATCTACATTCACTGTTTTTATGACCATAGTTGTTGCATTTTTGGAATTCACTATTGGAGTTTTGAAAAGGAGAAAATGAGTTATAGTTTCTCTTCTCTGTATTGTACTTATTGTTCTTATATATTTGGACATTTCTACGATTGTATTGTCCATAAGCTTTGCATTGTACTGCCTTATGTCCAACATTATTGCAAGAGTAACAATATCCAATAAATAGATATTTCGGGGAATTCCTTCTCATGATTTTATTTTTCTTGTCATATTTTACTCTAGTAGGGAGTATTGATTTTTGTTTATCTGTAACAGTTTTCAATGGTATCATCTTTTCCTTATTATCTTCTTTTCTTAACAATTTTTTCATAGCATTTGCGTCACTGATTGGTTTCTTGTCAGATCATTGTGATGTAGAAGTTGAGTTTTGGGTGTATCCCTAACCAGTCTTGTTGTTTGGTGACCTTTGACTACTGAGAATTTCATACACGATCTTTGAACTATTTCCAAATTGTGATCCCTTCTTTTCTTTTTCAGTTTCACTTTTTAGCAGCTTAATCTGAGCTTCTAGTTTCTCACATACTTGTTTTTTTATCATTAAGTTGTTGTAAAATGATGTCTTCAATTTATTTTCTTTTAGGAGCTGGGACTTCAAATCATTGATGATATGTTCTGACTCTTTGATAGTTTTGGAAAATTCCCTCTCTCTTGATTTAGTAGCTTCTTTAATCTCTAGAAGCTCTTCCCTTAGTGCCCTGTTTTGTTTTTTAGTTTTTCTTAGTTCTTCAATTACACTAAGTATTTATTCTTCGAAGTTCACTTCTTCTTCATCTTCCGAAAGTTTATCATCTTGATTTTTTATTCCCATAAATAGAATCTTTGGTTTGTCTTCTTCATTTTCTTTTGATGAGCTACTGTCTTCTTGGGTAAACAACATTTTCTTTTTCTTGTAGAACTTCTTTTTATTATTAGTTTTGTTTTTCTTCTGATTTTTGAAGTTTCTTTCATCATCACTTTCCTCCTTCTTGGGATAGGGAAATTTATTGGCAAAGTGTCCAATTTTTCCATAGTTGAAACATATTAGATGAATATTTCCTTTGTATTTCTCTATGCCTTTCTTGAGTTTCTTTATGAAGTTGGCAGTTTCCTCATCAGATATATCTGATAATTCATCATTGGTATTTTGATCCTGCATCATTTTTGTTTTAGATGCTTTAAAGGTTGTTTCTCTTTTTGATGATTTATCATTCCCTATTCTCATTTCATATTCTATAAAAATTCCATGAAGTTGATCAATTGTGAGTGTGTCAAGATCAGGCCTATCTTCAATTGTAGAAATCTTGGCATCATATCTCATAGGTAATGACCTTAGTATCTTTTGCACAACATGTTTATCTGTAAGTTCTTCTCCTGCAACTCTGATTGAATTAACCACTTCATCTACCCTATGAAATTATTCAACAATGTTCTCTTCTTCTTTCATTTTCATATTTTCAAACTGAGTTATATAGGTCTGTAGTTTGGCTTCCCTAACTTTTCTATCTCCTTCATATAGAACCTCCAATTTATCCCATATTTCTCTGGCTGACGTACAATGCATAACCTTCACACATATAGAATTTGTCAACCCTCCTATAATTCCATTAACAACTCTTGAGTTGTCGTTGCAAATTATCTTTCCTACAACATATTTGGGTGGAGTAGTTGGTGCAGTGTAACCATCTACAACATATTGCCAGATATCAAAACTAATAGACAACATGAAGTTTTTAATTCTTATTTTCCATAGAGCATAGCCACCTCCATTGAACAATGGTTCTTTGTTTTTAGTCATTCCCTCTTGTTGATCCATCTTCAGGATCTACCTTCTAGTTGTTAGACTCTACTGAAGGCACCTTCTATGATACCAATTGTTGGAATATTGAGAGGGGGGGTGAATCAATATTACCCTTTTTCAACAATTAGCACTTACCTTTTTTATTTTGTTAATTACCACAATAGATMAAAAATGGACTTGTTTGTAAAATCAATTATATAAATATAATTAATAGGAATTACAAGGATTTTATGAATAGTGAAGGACACCAATCCTTTTTAGAGCACCAACTCTAGGAGACACAAATCCCCTTATTTAGAGCACCAACCCTAGGAAGCACCAACTCCCTTGTTTTTTAGGGAACCAACACTAGGAAGCACCAACTCCCTTGTCTTTAGGGCACCAACCCCAGAAAGCACCAACTCCCTTGTCTTTAGGGAACCAACCCCAGGAAGCACCAACTCCCTTAAATTACACTTACTTAGCAAAGGATATGAATCCTTTCTTGCTCCTCCCTTCCAACCTCACTTCATAAGAATTATTAGTTCTTCTTCTTGGACTTTGATTTTGTTTTGATCTTCTAATCTGGACTATAGAGGCACTTTCTTCTCACCATTATTTCTCATTTATATATTCTTCCAATTGGTGTGAGCTATGAAGCATTGTGTCCCTTTGTTTGGACCATCGCACCTCTTGATTTTAAATTAAAAATAATATATATTATTATTCAGACATTATCGTGAAGGTTTTTAATTTAGTGAGAGTGATTTTCATAAATCAATCATAGATATGGATTGATTTCGTTTTTAACTTGATTCCATGTTTCTGCAAATATTGCAGAAATCAAATTCTGTAGAGGCGCTTCCTTCAGACCATTTACATGTGACCATATGCACAAAACCAGGGGCTTATTAATTAAGCGATGTACCCATCGCCTCATGTCTTATGTGTTCATAACCCATGACCGAGGGATAGAACCTATTCCTCTGGTACTTCAGCCTTCGAGCGATTTCTCTTTCATATAATATTCCAGAGTTTCAACTTCCCGAAGTGGTTACCTCTCACAAGATTTGATCTGATGGTTGGCGTGATTCTCGTAACCAAATATAAAGTCTAGATCTAATCCTTACTTATCCTTTTACTTCTTAATACAGTGGCTATGAATTAATCAAAGGTTGAGATGGATGACCACTTTTTACTTCGAGACTTAAGGGGTCCAAGTAATTGTTGTTCCAATTTCCACCGGAGTTTGTCAGTGCCGAAGTGGCCAACATGGGAGTGCTTACGTCATCTTTAAACTACATTTTGATCTAATGGTCATGTGAGAATCCAGAGGATATTAGATCAACTGTTAGCATTGACTTTGACCTTTGGCGCTTCGGGTAGTTGTTGGTGGTAGAAGCTAGTTTCTCTTGAAGGAAAAACTCTCGGAGTGATGTAACTTGCTGATGTCACTGTTGACTTGGCACTATCCGAGTGGTTTCCACGTGTCACCTATATTCATGAATTATGTAACCTAAAGTGCCAACTGAACCTAAACACTTGTCACCATCTAATTGCACCATGTGTCCTTGCTGATGTGGTCTTGTTGATTTGGATCTCCTGACGTGGCACATGTCCTCCTCCTAGTCATAGGTCCATATGAACCCTTGATCCAACGACTATGATAAACTCTTAGATCTGTGGTCCATATTTATTTCAACCTTCGGGACTTCGAGCCTTTGCAATCATTCAACCTTTCAGAGTGCATTTCATCGAAGTAGATCTAATGGTCGATATTCATTCTTCCGTAGATGGACGATATTATCTTGTCTAGAGGTTTCAAACAAATCGAAGGCCATGACTTGATCTACAATTGAGTGGATGTTTCTCGTTCACTTCAGGGATTCAGAGCTTCGAGACTCCGACCTTTGCAGTCTTCCAACTCTCGCGGATCAAATTTCACTGGAGTGTGTATCAACACTTTATGCTTGATAGGTTTTCATAAGTCCAGGAGCCAGGACCGTGGGATTAGGCACAAAGGGGATCCACTCTTTGGGTATTCGTCTATTTGTGACTCCCAAGATCATGGAATCGATTCCAACCATAGATCTATTGGAAGGTGACGATCGACGGACGATGTGGATTACAAAATCGAAACTTGTGCGATCGTTAACGCAATCCTTGCATCTCGCAATGGTTCCCCATCGTTGATTTTCCCTTACTAAGATCCGATGGTTAGGACTTAATCGGATGTTTGTCCAAAGGTCCTCCTCTATAACTCCCAGATCTGACAGTCCTGGTTTGTCCTGAAATCTACATCAATGGACATGATTCTTCCTCGATTCTTTTGTAGTTTTAATGTGGGGATTTCAATCCTGATCGTGTTTCTGCAATGCGCTTTCCCTTCTAAGAATCTTGGCATATTCCTCTGCATGTTGTTCATAAAAACTCATCATCATATCATAATGACATCAAATGTTGACATCAATGACAATATGTTCAACACCAAGCATGCCTCAAGTATGCACCCTGAAATTATCAACATGTATCACTCAAAACAAACACATAAACATACATGTAACCTGTAGCCAACCTGCTATATCAGATATCATAAAAAGAAACTAACATAGGCATCAACAACCTGGCACAAGGATCTCCCTTCACTTTTGTCTTGTCCTTGTGGTACAAAGACTTTCTATCATGCGGGGCCTCATGTAATGAGCCCTAGGCAATCTGCGAGGATGCCTCATGAGACACTAGTTGTGTGACCCACGGGGATCAATCAATTGGGTTTTTACAGAAAAACCCTAGCTCTCCTCTATAATCCCGAAACTCTCGTACTTCTCACTTGTTGCTACCTCAGATTTCGCCATCACAAACTAGCCGAAAGATCACTTTCTCACAAGATAAATTTTCAATCAATGTGTATGTGAATGTTCTTATGAGAGACTCCTTGAGGTGTATTTATACTTTTTCCAGGTAACTTCTCTCATTAATCTTAGGGTTTCTTGAACTTTCATGTTGCAAGCACTTTACCCTTTCATTAATGACTAGTAACCAATTAGGGGCTTCTTAACCATTCTTTGGGGCTTCCAACTTCACAAGGCCATAAATCCTCAACCATGAGGAACCACGTGGCATACAACCTATCACCAAAAATGACATGATGAGGAATATCCATCCATGAGTGAGTTACCTGCATTTATATTGTCCTTTATGTCCATATTCCTCAACCAAATTTGGGTTCCATAACCACACCTTTGGGGCTCCTTGTAGACTTCTTCAAATGCACCCATCACATCTACTAACATCAACCACTCTTGTTGACATCAACGACAACTAACTCACCATCAATCACGACCACAAATCTAGGGTATCTCGAACGCTCAAAGGGTTGACATCAATGACAACAAATTGCCCAATATTACATATAGTTGTTTCTCTTCCAATTGTTTTAAAACCTTGTAAACATGTTGTACATGCTCTTCGCAAGATTTTTGTAGATTAGTATATAATCAAAAAATACTAACACAAACTTTCTAAGGGTTTGAAAATATAATTTATCAAGCTTTGAAATGTTGAAGGTGCATTAGTAAGGCCAAATGGCATCACCAAAAACTCATAATGACCTTCTAGTGTTCTAAAGGTTGTTTTGGGAATGTCTTCTTGCCTCATTCTGATTTGATGATATCTAGAATGGAGATCCAACTTAGTAAAGAAAATTGCTCCTTGCAATTAATCTAATAATTCATCAATGACATGAATAGGAAACTTATTTTTGATGGTCATTTTGTTGAGTTGTCTATAATTTGGACACATATGCCCCATACCTTCCTTCTTTTGAACTATCACCACTGGTGTAGAGATAGAAATCACTTTGGCTAGGTTGAATGATGCCAACCTCTAACATTTCTTGAATCATATGCTAAATCTCACTCATTTGTGCATATGGATACCTGTAAGGCCTAATGTTAGGCAACACATTTCTTGGTTGCAAATGAATAACCTTAGAATTAGTGTTGATAACATTTTGGAGATCCATTAGAACAAAGGGTATAGATGTTTGAACATATAGTGAGCACAATTGTGAAATTATACCATGGTGTCCCTTTTTGAGTAATTTTTTCATGCTATCAGAGATTATCACTTTAGAGGGTCTCTCTGGGATACCTATGAGTTCATTTTTCTTGGTTTCTAAGGAAAATCTCATGAGCGATTCCTAAAAATTAAGAGCAAGTGTTCCCAATGATTGTAACCATTAGACCACTAATATAACATCAACACCACCCATTTGGATTGAAATCATATGAATATCCAATAAATACTCCCCCATATTGAGCTTAATACTATGAAACTTCCCTAAACAGTTTATGGTACCTCCATCATCAATCATTACTTGAAACTCTGTTGCTGGAAATACAAAGCAATTGAGAATTTTTTCTAATTTGCAATTAATGAAGTTATGGATACTACCAAAATCAATCAACATTGTTACCTTTTTCTTTTTTGATATATCATTATATCTTGAGGATTTGCAGAGTAATGATGCCGACCAATGCATGACAAGATGTGGTAGGAGTAGTCTCTTCTAGTTCTAGGTCTTGTGATGGTTCCAATTCTTGATCTTCTTCATATTCATAATCAATGTAAAATAATTTATTCTCGCTAGATTTATACCCTTTATTGTACTTGCTATCACAATTGAAACATAGTCCCTTTTCTCTTCTTTCATTCATTTGCTGAGGTGTCAACCTTGTATGTTGAGTGAGGTTAGATGAGGGAGTATGGTGCTCTCTATAATTGTTAGTGGCAACTCTTTTACTAGCCATATTTTTACCTTCAACTTTCCTTGCCACACTGAAATCATGCTTTGGGTTTGAATAAACGCACCTCATGTTGAATTATCTCCTTTAAAGTGCCCATACAGAGATCTAATAAATTATCCTCTAGAATGTTATTTACCCTGAGACTTAGTTTTTGGAATTGTTGAATGTGCTTTGTAGCTGGACCTCTTTGTCGAAGATTTATCAATTGAACAAAGAATATATTGTTCATAATATCCCCATAGTGTGTGATCAATTCATCCATAAAAATGGACCAAGAGACAACAAAATCCTTTTTTCATTCACAAAGCCATTGATACAAGACAAATTGATCATTTTCTAAATACAAGGATGCAAGAGTTACCTTTTGTAATGTTGACACTTGGTGTGGATCAAAGAATTGCTCCATCTAAAATATCCATATTATAGGATCTTTACCATCAACTTTCCTCATATTGATCTTGGAAAATAAGTAGTTCCTTGGTGCCTAGTTGAACCCTTGATGATGCAGAATATAGGTGATGAATAATCATGATTATGGGATTCAATATTGATTTCCTCCACATTTATATGATTTGCTTGCATCTTGATATCTCCTTTAAGTAATCTCTCATCTAGGGTATGTAAGAATATGGTTGACATGTAATTTTGCAATTCTTCCATCTTTTTATCCAACTTCTTTTCCATATGTTCCCCATTATCATTCATGTTATTTTACATCTATTGTATTTGTCTGTGTGTATTTACTAAATCATTAATTGTTATTGATCTACCACTCAATTCATTAAATTGGTTCTTCAATTTGGATAACCGGTTATGTATCTCTTTAGTTTCTTTATGAGTCATGGCTAAGCTCTATGGAGATTTAATTAATGAAGTGATTCTTGGAACACCCTTAGCCATGTGGGATACAATAATAATACTCCTTTCTTTTCTCTGTCACAAATTTTGAACCACCAAAAACATATCTTCCAATCAAAAGTTATGAGAATCGTAAGTTACATACCTTTAAAACCTTAATTTTGAGATTGCCTTGCTAGTCGACCTTTTTCCTAATGTATCTCTAAAATTGCATCCCTTCTAAGTCTGAAATTTTTTCCCGTAGTACTCTGATATGTCTTATCTACAATGCCAGAGGTCAAGAGAGGTTGAGTGAATGCTAATTGTGGATCCCATCTTGAATGTTCCCCTACAACACCGTGAGTGTCAAATGTGTTCGCCGTTTGTCTATTAGAATTTGTAAAATCTTTGGTGGTTGTTTTATTATGTAACACTTTGTTTAACTTGAAACAATGTTAATAATAATAAAAAATTCATGTTTATAAAAAATTTAATTTAAATGGATTTATTTTTTGAATTATATATGCATTAATTTTTTATTTTTTCAAATATATAGTATTCTAAATCAGTGGACCTCGGGCTTTGGGATAAAAAAAACTCTTCTTTCACACTCTCGTCACTTTGGTTATCTTATATGGATGTGAAGTTTGTGGTTGCAATATATATATATATATAATCATGGAGAAAGATAGAACAAATCCAAAACAAATTTATAACTTATAATTTCAAAATTATGGGCAATACACCCTATCCTATCCTCCTCGTAGAAGAAAGCATTTCCCCCATTAAGAGCATTGCTATGATTAGATACATAACATACAAGAACAAGATAAACAACATGGATGACAAAAGGCTCCCCAAAATTGCTTCAACCTCTACCCAAAACCACCAACGACTCAAGCGGGGATGGCATAAAGATGCCAAATCTTGGCTAAATCATTGAGAATACAAGAATAAGTCAGATAATATTACAAATTTAAGGAGAATATGTGGTGTGATAAATAATTAGTGGATAAAAGGAAATTAAGATACTACAAAGAGGTGGTCAACACTAATTTAGAAGATCAACAAGGATAAAATAAGAACAAACTCTCACCAGCTACATAGTGAAACTGAGCATTGGACAATTCCCAAAACACTGTGGGATGAAAGAATTTGTCATATTTATGACACTAAGAGGGTAGAAGATGAAAAACACTTCCTCTTAGATTGCCTTGCCTATACTCATATTAGATCTTAATTTAAAAATATTTATCACAATAGAGACCTTCCTAACCTCTTAAGTAATCAAAACTAAGGTAACAATGCTTTTTGAACATAGAAATACAATTTTAAAGAAATAAAAGTAATATTTTACCTTTTTAAAGTTTGATATACCAATTAATCTCAATAAATGTTATTATTAATTATATTATTATATCATCATCATCATCATCATTTATTATATTATTTTTATTTTTTATAATAATAATAATAATAATCTATTTTTAAGATCATGACCACAGTGATAAAAACAATGAATTATGAAATACATATATAGACAGTGATAAAAACAATGATGGAGGACTTGTAATCTAACCATTATGAATATGAGGTCCCTTCCGGTAAAGACAAAGTGAGTTGTGACATTTGCGGACTTAAAAGCATGACTAGCCTGAGCCTCGGACAAAGCAGCCATTATCGTTGGTTAGAGGTGCTTTTCGGAAACTTTACAAATGTGTAAAGTTTTTAGTAAGAAATTTGTCATTTCATCTTTCAAATTCTCCCACTTCTCTAACAAGAAATTTTACTTGGTTGGTAAGATTTAAATTCTAGTATGGTAAGATTTCAATTCTAGGACATCGTTGAAAGGTATAAGGGATTTTTCAAATTTTAAATTTTGTTGAAAGTATAAATAATTTATGGTTGTGTTTGGATTTCAAGAAATTTAATTCTTCAAAACGCATGATAAATTTATAATTAAATAAATTTTTATTAATTTATTTAAAAATTACAAAATTTATATTTGTCATTTCAATTTTCCGAATAAAAAATTGCCATTTTAGATGTAACACTCGCCACAAAATTGAATAGGAATTTGTCATTTCAAACAGACCTGACGTTTTCCAAGTACGTAAAACTTGCGTGGTTGGTTTGATTTAAATTCAAGGACTTTCTACGAAGGTATGCACTCTCTGTTTATGTTTTGTGATGGGAAAGGTAACATTGACTTGACTTGCTTAACGGGATTTAACACTCAAGTAGATAGTTTGAAACGGGATTTTTTTATTTTAAATGTTTTATGAAATGATTTGATTTAAGTTTTTTTTTAATATCTCGAATTCATTTTTATATTAAAAATAAATTTTAAACAACGAAAATAATAATTTTGTGTAAATTTATATTTATTGGTTAGATTTAAATTTCTAAGAAGGTATGCATTCTGTATTTATGTTTTGTGATGGGAAAGATAATATTGATTTGACTTGCTTAACTGGATTTAAGAGTCAAATAGTATAGTTTGAAAAGGGATTTCATATGCCGTTCTCTAAACTTTTAATTTTTATTTATGAAATGATATTTTTAAGTTTTATAAAATAATTTTTTTAATATGATTTAAAGTTTTTTTTAGCTCCTTGAATTTATTTAATTTAGTTAATTTAGTAGAATAGTTAAACAACGCCGATTCATATCATTACACAATGTGAAAATGCTATGTACCTTGGATATGTGGCCTCAGTTTAGTCCAACCAGCTTTGATTAGGACCGAGAGAAAAATCTGAGAAAAATCTGTGAGGAAAATTAATATATATGTCAGAGGGACGCGGTTATAAGAGTAGACCTATTGCGGGGAAGCCCTCAAGCTCAGCGTTCGGCTCTCACCTCTGTCGAAGAAGAACTAGATAAGGTAGGCATCTTAACATTTTTTCTGTCGTCGAATTCAGGGTGTTGCTTACATTTTTTCATGTTTCCGGCTGTATTTTGCTTCTATTCTCGAAGATTGCCCAGGCATAATGGGCTCAATCTTTGAATTTTTGGCTGGCATCGAATCTGCCGTAAATTTTAGCCAAAATTAAAAAACGGAGAGGTTTTCTCTTCGAAAATTTGTCGAAATCGGTACTCGAACTTCAGTTTGAGATGAAATGGACGATATGTTTTAAACTGTTGAATATGCCTAAAGCTGTCCGAAAGATTGCGGATATCGCAGTTAATGGGCCTAAATTTTGTCATATTGGCTTGGACGACGATTTTTTACCGTCTTCTTGCCGTTTTTCTCTATGGTTTTCTCAGCAGCTGTCCGAAAGATTGCGGATATCGCAGTTAATGGGCTTAAATTTTGTCATATTGGCTTGGACGACGATTTTTTACGGTCTTCTTGCTGTTTTTCTCTATGGTTTTCTCAGCAGGTTGATTTATTTTTGGAAGCGTTTGTGTTCATGATCCTTTTTTCTTCTTTCACCGCATTTTTGTTTTTAGGATTCAGTTTCCTGCTTCGAAGAACTTCTCTGTGTTCTTGCTTCACAGCTGTTGAACGACCTTGACTGTAAGCGGCGAAGCTTCCGAAGTTTCTGTCTTAAATTTCAGAATTGTTTATATTGACGGAAATTCTTTCTTCCCTGTCTTTTTTTAACTTTTCGGAAGTTCTTTGATCCAATTCAAGTTTATTGTGAAGTTTTTCGATTTTCACGAACAGTTTCCCTATCACATTTATTCCTACTGAAATTTCCCTCTGATTTTTTTATTTTATTTCTGGGTTGATGAAGTACGAAAAATGTCGAGAAAATAGCATGCTTCTTTGGAATGGCTTACATGTTTAATTTCACTAGTTATGTTTTCTAAAAACAAATTGACTTTTGTCAGTGCTAAGAAGACTTGTGAGTAATTTTTCCGCAAGATTTTTCCTTATTAGCTTGGATTTTTCCTTATTAGCTTGGATTTAGTAACGGGTTTAGATTTTTCCTTATTAGCTTGGACGACGATTTTCTACTGTCCTTTTGCCATTTTCGTCTATGGCTTTCTCAGCTACGATTCTAAATTATCCCTTCCATCAGGAGTTTGATTTACTTTCAGAAAATATTTTTGTGTTTATTTTGGCTGCCTTCTAGTTTTTAGGATTCAATTTCATGCTCTGAAGAACTTGCTTTATGAAATTGAAGAACTTTGCTCTATGAAATCGGTTATAAGTTCCCTTTTTAGACATCCTAAGATAAAGCTAATCAATATTTCAATGTAAATTTTTGAAATTCATAAAGCTTATCAACAGCCTAAATGTGAAATTTTAAAAATGATTGATCTCATAAATCTTGCACTAAATAAATCATACTATTCAATTCTACTATATCGACCTGAATTCTTACTTCATTTTCGCCTTTTTTAGGGATTCTTAATCCAATTCAAAAATATTGTGAAGTTTTTATATCGACCTGAATTCTTACTTCATTTTCGCCTTTTTTAGGGATTCTTAATCCAATTCAAAAATATTGTGAAGTTTTTTATTTCTCATTAGTAGTTTCTTAGTCAAATTTAGTGCTGCTGGAGATTTAGCCCTGATCTAGTTTTATTTCTGCCTCAATAAAATACGAACAAATAGTTTGTTTTTCAAATATCTGAGTTCTTGAAACTAGTGTATGTCCTTGTCGCGTCGATGCTTCCATGTTTAATGTCACCAGTTCTGTTTTTAAAAAAAATGGAGTGCTAAAAAGGCTTAAGTAATTTTGTAGGAAAAAATGTACAAAATCGCCTAGTTTTAATACATGAATTGTGCTTGTTGCTGTGCAGGGACAAAAGATTTTAAAAGAAACCTTGAAGCAAGGTTAGCATCATGGCGAAGAATAACCTGGAAGTATTAAATGCTTTGGACGTGGCAAGAACGCAATGGTACCACTTTACTGCAATCATTATTTCAGGCATGGGCTTCTTCACGGATGCTTATGACTTGTTCTGTATTTCCACCGTCACGAAGCTCCTTGGAAGGATTTATTACTTCGATCCGAACAGCGCGAGTCCCGGTTCTCTGCCTCCAAATGTCTCGGCTGCTGTGAATGGGGTGGCCTTATGCGGAACACTTGCAGGGCAACTTTTCTTTGGTTGGATGGGCGACAAACTGGGACGAAAGAAAGTCTATGGAATAACACTTATGATCATGGTTATTACTTCCATAGCATCTGGTCTTTCGTTCGGCAGCACAGCCAAATCCGTCATGGCAACGCTCTGCTTTTTCAGATTCTGGCTTGGTTTTGGCATCGGCGGAGATTATCCTTTATCCGCCACCATTATGTCGGAGTATGCCAACAAGAAAACCCGAGGGGCGTTCATCGCAGCAGTGTTTGCTATGCAAGGCTTCGGGATTCTTGCTGGCGGTGCCGTGGCCATTATCGTCTCTACATCATTCAAGAACAAGTACGACCGCCCTGCATACCGGGTTGATCCTCGAGGTTCGACCGCCCATGAAGCCGATTATGTATGGCGGATCATTCTCATGTTCGGAGCTGTTCCCGCTGCGTTGACATACTACTGGCGAATGAAAATGCCGGAAACGGCTCGCTACACGGCTCTCGTCGCAAGAAACGTTAAAAAAGCCGCGGCCGACATGTCCAGGGTTCTGCAGGTAGACATTGAAGCAGAGATCCAAGTAGAGGAAGTTGCAAAGAATGACTTGGGGTTCTCTTTATTTTCAAAACAGTTTGCAAGGCGACACGGCCTACATCTATTGGGGACTACAAGCACATGGTTGCTGTTCGATATCGCTTTCTACAGCCAAAATCTATTCCAAAAGGACATCTTCACTGCCGTGGGATGGCTTCCCCCAGCCAAATCAATGAACGCCATAGAAGAAGTTTATAAAATAGCTAGAGCGCAGTCGATAATCGCTCTGAGTTCGACAGTCCCAGGCTATTGGTTCACAGTAGCATTCGTGGACCACATCGGTAGGTGTACAATTCAATTGATGGGATTCTTCTTCATGACGGTATTCATGTTCGCGCTTGCTATTCCATACGATCACTGGCGGGGCACCAAATGTGACGGCGGCTACTGTGGCGGCAATCACGGGGCCTTCGTGACACTGTACGCCCTCACCTTCTTCTTTTCAAACTTCGGTCCAAACACCACCACCTTCATTGTACCTGCCGAAATCTTCCCCGCGAGGATTCGTTCCACATGCCACGGCATATCCGCGGCAGCAGGCAAAGCAGGAGCCATTGTCGGAGCCTTCGGTTTTCTCTACGCCGCTCAGAGCACTCATGTTGCCCAAGTGGACAAAGGCTACCCGACGGGTATTGGCGTTAAAAATTCTCTGATTCTCTTAGGGGTAACAAACGCCCTTGGTTTCTTTTTCACGTTCCTCGTCCCCGAAACAAATGGAAAATCCCTAGAGGATCTATCCGGCGAGAACGATGAAGAGCAAGGAGTCGAACTCGAACAGCTCGAACGTTCTCAATCCAGACGCAGAACTGCACCAATTGAATAGCTGGATAATCTGAATTTACTGGAAGAAAGTTGTGAGAAAATATTTTGATAGTAAGTGCAATAAGCTAATCTACTCTTCTGCAGCGCTATTATAATTTAGATGCTTCTTTGGATTTCTACTCTCCATACACTAGAACTACTAGATGAGCGTTTTAGGCTTTTGAGTGTCATAATTTCCCCTCCCATTCCATATCATGTACAGTAGTTTACATATTGTATGTAAGTGTGATTGTTCCATTGCTTATTTCACTTTGTAAAGCGCGCAAATATTTTACTGTGCGGGAATGTAAACTGAACTGAATGTTTTAGGTTTGCTGTTTTGGGATTCCAGCATCCCGCATAAAATTACAGTCTCCATTCTTTAATCCTCATGAGATTGTGTATTAGTCCGACGCTATGCGTTTACATACTTATACGAACTAGATATTCGCTGAGATTGGTGGAGACTATATAAGGATCTGTCGAATAATTTCAGTTGATGTTTAAAGTAGTAAGTTGGCCATGAAGGCCCCACACTCTTTTTAAATATGTATTGACCAGTGATTCCTCCTCTGTATTCATAGACTATTTTTGGGCTTGGGCTTGCAGTGGCTACATTTTTCTCCTTGATAGGGAGAGATATTGTTTTTTTATTTTGATAATAATCTGTTGGTAGTTTTCACTAAAACGGTATTTTTAAAAGTTTTTTGAACTTTTTATGTAGTAAGAGTGTTTCCTATACATTGGCCTTGGCCTTGGTACTGTTAAAAAAATTGTTTTTTCATGATATAATGACTGTCTTTATATAATGACTGTCTTTAATAATAGATTATATTTATAACTTTAAGAATAGATTATATTTTTATAAATATAATGTGAAATTTTCAGTAGAAAAGTTCGCCATTATTTTCTAAAAGTTTTTCTCGAAGTAGTAAGTATGCCTTGGGACAAAGATCTGGCCTTACGGACATTTACATGTCGCTGGCTAGCTTTGTATTTTCACTCAACTGCTTCATGATTGTATCTGGATTGATCGAGGGAGCAGTCTACACTAAGGGGGTTATTTTAACTTAATTTTGTGGCGAAAATCCTAATTTTGAAAATTCTAAAATCTTAGATGGATTTCTAAGTCCATTCTGATTGGAATAACTCTATTTACTAACTCGTAATTTCAACAGTCTATCAAAAGTGTTACTAAATTTGTAAAACAATTTACCAGAACATAAAGTCCTTTTACTACAGTACAGGAAAATGCATTCCAACAAATAGTGCTCCGCATAAATGTTCCTGAAGTACTAGTACTCAACAACCAACAACCATTTAGCTGGTGGTATCAGTGGAAAATACCTTTAATGTGGGTCAGCTTTATGTATCTCTGGAAAACGCTTTTAAGAGGCTCTTATGTACCAAGCCTTATAATATGGTACACAGTGAGCATGGTTCTCTTGATGAAATGCCAATCCCATACCCTCATATTTGATACAATCCAATAAAAATGTTGCAATCCTACCAATCCTCAAATCTTGAAAGAAATCTTGAAAACTCTAAGTCAACTGAATTTTGAATGGGATATGAAATTATATTTCCTCCATATGAAATCCCATGAGATTGCAACCACTCTGATGAAACAATTAATGGTATTGTTAAAATTTAAGTAAAAGATAAAAATGAAAAATAAAGAAAATGTAAAATTCTTAAAGTAAAAGTTGACATTTCCTTTATCTTTCTTTGTTATCTTTTTAGTTAAATTGTTAACATTACCATTAATTGGACTCTTAGCTTGAAAGCATCAGTTCAATCCCAATCTCACTTTTGCAAAATGAGAGTTAAAAAACCAAAAAATTGATTAATTGATGTAACAGGGCCCTAATTTCCAAGTTATCGTGAAAATTTCAAATTATCGGAATTATACGATATTATCGAGATAAGTGCAACACTTAGCACATGAAATATGTCAATGTATGGCTTTGGTGTGTAAAAACTCTACTTATTTTGGCACCTGTACTACAACAGCTCTAACATACTCTTCAACTACTCCAATTACTACACATACAAATGACCTGCCCACCTTTCCCATCTAAATATATAGCATATATGGCTTTGGTGTGTAAAAACTCTACTTATTTTGGCCCCTGTACTACAACACCTCTAACATACACTTCAACTACTCCAATTACTACATATACAAATGACCTGCCCACCTTTCCCATCTAAATATATAGCATAGAAATTAAAGCCTAGAGTATTGTCCTTTCCTCTAATAAAAAAAACCATAACTTAATTTCCTTTCACACTAGTAATTAGAAACAACAATTTACTTTCCTTTCTCATTACTAGCCATAAACAACAATTTACTTTCTTTAATTATGTTATAACCCTATAATTTATAGGATCATCTCGTGATTGGAAATTTTTTTCACTATTGATGTATGTTGTGTTGATACTGAGAGGGGGTGAATTAGTGGTGAATCAGTATCAAGTACAATTTAAAACCTTTTTGAACTTATACTTAAACCATTCAACTATATCCAATGAAAAATGAACAATAGT
>SNQJ01S0176281.1:0-19981 GCA_010110895.2 Picea sitchensis | reverse complement strand
ATTAGAGTAGAGAACATAGGGAATTTATTTTATCTCGCGTATAAATAAGATATATAGAAACATAAAAAAATAATTGTAATTTTATTAATAATAATGAATTATGACTAATAACAAATGAAGACAATGCATCATCCAATCATACAATTTGAAATTTAAATAGGTCAATCCACACATCATATAATGATACATTCATACAATATAATATGAAAATAGCTTGTGACATGTCTTCTCCTTACAAGTGTTGCAATAGTTATTTAGAAATATTAAGCTCAAATGTGTTGCAATAGTTATTTGGAATCATTGATGTCAATTTGAGTCTTTATAAGATAAGGTAAGGTAATATAATTGTAGTAATGTCCAATG
Source organism: Picea sitchensis (assembly GCA_010110895.2). Taxonomy (NCBI): domain Eukaryota; kingdom Viridiplantae; phylum Streptophyta; class Pinopsida; order Pinales; family Pinaceae; genus Picea; species Picea sitchensis. Next base: position 19,618 of record SNQJ01S0176281.1, on the reverse strand, counting down.
AATGACCATAAAAGTAGGTCAATGAGACTAAACCAATACATTCAATGTAGGCATGAAAAGTGGGAGTGAAAAAGCAACTCCCCAATCGATATTGAAAGAAGAGAGAGAAAGAACTAACACTGGCAAATTTAGGTCATTTTGCGACGGCTATTTCGACGCTCTTGTGATGTTATGACGTGGATATTGTGACAAATATTGAGTCTGTAAAACGTCGTTTTAGGGCATGTGGCAATTTTGACGAACTTGAATAAACGTCGCAAGAGCGACGACCCTAGGGGACTTCTCATAATTGCGACAAAAATAGAAATATCGTTGCCAATACGACAATATAGGCAAACTAAGTGAAACCAACAGTTCGTGTCAATTTCGATGACCATTGCGACGACAATTTTCGTTGTCTATATAGCTAATTCATCGCAGGATTTTATATTGTTGTCAAAATTGTGACGACAACTTTTCTTTGTTTATATAGCAAATGCGTCGCAACAATTTTTGTTGTTGTCTCACTTGCGACGACAACATTTCTTTGTTTATATAGCAAATGCGTCGCAACAATTTTATTGTCATCGCACTTGCGACGATTTTTTTTTTTTGTTTATATAGCAAATTCATCGCAGGAACGACAACATTTATTTGTTTATATAGTAAATATGTCATAGCAATTTTATTGTCGTCACCCTTGCGACGACAACAATTTCTTGTTTATATAACAAATTCGTCACAAGTATATTATTGTCATTGAAAGACAATGTCAAGTTTCAACATAGTTAGTTCAATAAACAAATTGAAATAAATAACAATTTAAATTCAACCAAAAAGAAACACTTACTTTCAATTTGTTTCTTTTGGCCTGCAACCTGCCTCAACCAAATGTATATGGAGCCCTCACATTATCTCTTTCTTTCATGTCTATATTCCTCTTTGTCAAATATTCTTCGGAATGCATAGTTTCATTCAATGCTTCCCATTCTTTTGGAGATAAAGTGGAGTTTGTCCTATCTTTTCTTTCGATGATTAATTTTCTGCAATTATATCTATAGTTGTTCATCAGAAGCTTCATCTTAGAATTGTAATATTTTCTAGAGATTTGTCCACTAATAGTCTCAAAAGAATTTTCCATTTTTGTATAACATTTTCCACACTTCTTTGATCTTGAGTCTACATTGTGCAAGAAGATTAGAAATGAAGTCTACCTAATAAAATCATTCCTTGGGCACCCCATGCATAATCAAATCCATCTTAACCATATGTATCTGGTGCATCGTCTACCATACAAGAGGTTCAAGAGAAGGTACTTCTAAAGCTTGAAGTTCTCATAAGAATGGAGGGAGGCCATGAAGCTTAAGGAAATGGCTGGATGATATGGAGTTTACTAAAGTTTAAAATTGTACTAAAATATTTCTAACCTAAGGTTATATAAATAAATATTGCAATATAGAAGATGAAATACTCCAAGAAAATGTGTCTAAACTGAAAAATGTGCTCGGGTAGTACAACAACTATTTGATAATGCTTATTTCATGGGTCAATATTTGATGTAAAGAGTTTCACATGAATTATATTTTACAAATACAAGAAACACAATCTAAGACTCTAACACTTTACTAATGACCTTCACTCAAATGGTTAAATAGTAATTAGGCCTTCAAAGTGATTCAATTTATGGTGATGCAACCCACAATATAAAACACATGAAGGAATGAGAGGCACTATGATTCCACTATATGGGAAGATTGAAGGGGACCTATGGGAAATTAATCCTCTTTCTCCAAGGTCATTCTGAGAACTCTTATTCTAGTATGTGCCTAAAATGAAGCCATATACTTTCTTTGACTTATCAACCAACCCAGCAGATCTGCTGTCAAAGAGGTTGGTGGGGAAAGTCTTTTCAGATAATAGTGGGAGCATGGGTTGAGTACAATCTTCATGACATAGAAAGTGTAAGAGTCCTACATTCCACTAGTTATAGGTAGTATGTCCATCATTTCCTGTGTGCTCATTTCATTGACTCTAACATTGTGGGAAGCACTCTAACAGTAATTCTCTACATATTTCATGTTTTATTCTCCATTTCCAACCCATACCAATTTGGGAATTAACCAAAATAAACATCAAGAATAGGAAAAATGTAGACTTTGTATGAAATATAATTGACTACTGGAGGAGCATTGCTTAGGAGGGAGCTACAATATGTTTCCTATATGGAATCTCATCTAGAGGTTTGTCAAATGTTCAAGGATGCATGATGCTATAGGTTTTGTGAAAAGTTACAGGGGTATCATCAAGGAATTATAGAGGTGTTTGCCAAGAGTTTTGATGGTGTCAAAGTGAAGTGGATCTCTGTAAATCTGCGGATAGATGTAGGAGCAGAAGTGTTGTTGTTATCCCAGCCTCTTGGGAAATGCTAGGAGAGGGTGAGAGGTGATTCAAGACCATTTCCATTAAAGACATTGAATTTAGATATTACCTTAAGCGAGTTCTAGAATTATTTGGAAAAGGGATGTTCGTAGGAATTAATTGGAAGACAAATGGCATAAATTGCTGAAGGTTATTTAGGTGTACATAACATGTGAAGCGAGGTATGGCAGGTTCATGTTGTACCATTTCAGGCTTATAAATCATTTCACAGGCAGAAACCCTCTGAATTTGCCTCATTATATTCATAGGATCCTCACTAAGATGGCACAAAAAGTCCAAGTTAAACCTGAGAAAATAAACAACAAGTTGTTCCATCATGGCCTCATCAAGCTTATAGTGATGGGGGAACTCCAGAGAAGAGAGAGTACATGGAACTACCTCCTGTTTTGGGGATAATTCGAGCAAGAGATCCAGCCTAAAAATTTGGAATACACACATAAAAGAAGTCATGCACCAAAGTAAGAGGAAGAGAAGGTCTTTGTCACCAGTTTAGACAGAACAACTAACCCCTTCACCTAGGTCTAAGAAGGCAAAAAAGAAGCTTGATTTTGATAAGGGAAAGGAGGTCCAAAGAACAATTGTTGAGAATCTTGGGTGCACCATGTCAGGGTCTGAGGTGCAGAAACACCCAAAATGGAGGAGAGGAAGAAGGCTGGGTTGAAGTATCATCCTTGGAGTTACTTGAGACATCAACAAGCAAACACAAGAAGGTTAGAAAATCATCAAAGATTGAAAATCTTAAGGAAGATATATCAGAGATGAAGTTGCTTGAGGGTCATTAAATCACAAAACCAGACTATAAGAAACACATCTATCAGTGATAATAAAGATTTTTGAAAGGTTAGCTAAAATGCATGTAAAGGAACAAAGGAGGAATAAGAAATTGCTCAAGGAGAATTGTAAGTTACTTTAAATGGTTAGATGTTTAAGGATCAAACTGAGGCTAAAGAATCCTAAGCCAAGAGCACATCTGATTTAAAGCTCTAGTAGAAGTTGTTGAGAATCTAAATGAAGATCCTAAAAAGTAGGTAGATCGAACAAAATCCAATTTTGCAGTTTGGGAGGAACAATTGTGGAAACTCATAATTTTAAATGACTTATTCACTTTTTCCTCAGGCGTTGTTGAACACTTGGCTTCTGCTTCGTGACTAACTACTGTACACACCTGTAAAACAAAATAAAGATAAGGAGATGACTTATAATGCTTTCATTTTTGTTTCCAGATCATCTGGGAGGGGTCCCAAATGAAAGATAAAGATTAAAGGGATTAGGATCTGTCACCCTTTCAGTTTTTGATCTTTGAATGTATGGCAAAAAGGTTAAGTGAGCTTTTTTCAATTTTTTGGTAAAAAATTGCTTATTTTTCAAAGTAGGATTTCAAAGTGCTTTGTCATCACTTTAACAATTATTGAAGATGTCAGATATTGATGAAGGCATGATATTGTGGAGATATTTAGTTGATAAGACTTTCACCCTTAAATTAGGACTAGATTTTGCATATTATACTAGTTTCGATTTATTCTATTACAGTATTTTAGATCCATTTTCATAGGATATTGAACTGTTAATAAAGGCCATAAATCCTATGAATTTGAAGAAAGTTGGGGTTGGACTTGGGATGATCAAAAAATGTAAAACTGATCACAGGCTTTAATTGACTATAATGAATGAATACAAAGACTTATTTCCAGATTCTTGTGTCACGATTTTGTGGTGAAGTTTTTCTTGATGTAAATTGTCTTTCTCTTGTTTATCATATTGTTTTCTTTTCTCATTACTTATAAGAATATTATTCTCAGGATTTGTCTCAAACACCCTACTCAGGTTTAAAACAATATTTATGTTTTCATCTATAAGACAGATGCAAAATTTGGATAATCTACTGCTCTGTATTTGAAGCTGACCCTAATCTTTCCCTCTCTCCATCTTAAAAATTATAAGAATCCACTGATATGACTATCTTTCCTGGTTACATAAGTCTATGTTATTTATTTTTTTCAATCGTCTTTCACCTTTGACTCCATTGCTTGATAGTCCTTTTATGTCCCAACAAATAATTCAAAATCCTGCAAGCAAAACCATGTTACGCATAACTAGCCTAATATCACCGGCACCAACAAAGTTATATCGGTGAGATCAGCCTGCGAGTCTTGGAGGGCTAGATACAAGACTTGAAATGGTTTTGATGAGGTGTCATTCAAAGTTTTTTTTTTTCACAATGAATTAAAAAAATGTTGTAATATGGATATGATCAGACAGCCTTCCCCATTTAATGCGGTTCCTTGAAAATATCTGTGCAAAACCCATAAGATGATATGCAAACACATCCTGAAATGTTTGAAGACTTGAAGTCCTCACAAGCAAAAAAAGATCAGGAGATGGAATGGACTGATTCAAATACTAAGGGAACAGCTTCGAGTCTATTTTGATCCTATAGATATCTATATGGAGATTTTTTTAAAATGAAGAAGCCACAATACATTTTTGTGCAGTTTAGTTGTTCTTGGACCAGTTGATTTATATTGCCAAAGATATCAAGATAGAAATCCTTATCGCATATCATTACCAGATCTACATATGAGTTTGGTGAAAATCATTAGGCAGACCGGAGTATTGGATCAAATATTTGGTTGGTTATATTGGATATTTTATATTGATTAAGATCAAGCATCCTTAGATTAGAATAGGATGTATGTACATAAATAATATCATCAGATCAAAGTTTTTATTAGATTTACCCTATGAAAATAAGCTTGCTAGGAAAGTATGTGGTTTATGTTGTTTTCTACTTTACTTCAAAAACTCAGTCAAGTTCATAATGGATAATTAAATGGGTACTCTAGGTCACAGTGCAGGACAGGATCAGAATGTCTGGTGTGGGATACAGCTCAGTGGATAAGAGCACTGATTCACGAATGGAAGTCGAGATTCTTGACCTCCCGGAGCTTCCATCCCAATTGGAGCATATGTTTATTATCCTACTACTTGATAGGAAATATGATGGTCGAGATATTATGTGGATTTACAAATTCACGGCTTGCTAACTGATTATCTCTCCCTCAAATAATTTTTAGGTTTTTTCATCTTTCTCTTTTTAGGTGATAGGATAGTCATTAGATGAAGTTTTTTTAATTTCAAGTGGAAAATTCTTCAAATTAAGTTTTAAACTTGTCATTTCAAAGAGTGACGAGTATGTACTTTATTAGGAAAAAATCCAAAATTTTCACTTTCGATAGCTAAGGGCCATTTTCAAAGTATTCTAAGTTGTCGGCGGTCATTTACGACAGAAAAACTAACATGTGTGAGGTGCTCTAAGCTATCGAAATGTATAATTTCTCCAATGGTTAGGTTGTCCCATCGGACTCTCAAACTTCCATCAGTACACATGTCATGATGATCTTATATCCTTCCAAAATCATCTACAATGAGGATGGATTTGTGTCGTCAGGCGGTTTATTATGATTCAATTGATGACAAAATCATTAAAACCCAAGATATCAATCCGAAACCCCATCATGATTTCATTCACCCTTACTATTTAGTGCAATAATTCACATGAAGGTTGGTCTTAGTTGGTTCTAAATGAAAGTCATGATCTCATGTTCCTTATTTGTTGAGCATTTGTTTTTAAAAACTCATACATCCACAAATCTATTGATCTCACATTTTTCCCTCAATTGTTTTCCCTCTATCCTTTTTCCTAGCGCCAGTCTCCCATCCATCAACCTAGATTTCAATATTTTCAGGATATTAACCGGGTTTTGTAGATGTCTATTGGAGGAGCATTGCTTAGGAGGGAGCTACAAGATGTTTCCTATATGGAATCTCATCTAGAGGTTTTTTCAAATGTTCAAGGATGCAAGCTGCTATGGGTTTTGTGAAAAGTTACAGGGTTATCATCAGGGAATTGCGGAGGTGTTTGCCAAGAGGTTTGATGGTGTCAAAGTGAAATTGGGTCCTCTGTAAATGCAGATAGATGAGGCAAGTGTTGTTGTAGCTACTGAAATGATAGGAGAGGGTGAGAGGTGGTTCAAGACCGCTTCCATTAAAGATATTGAATTTAGATATTACCTTAAGCCAGAGTTCCAGAGAATTATTTGGCAGGAAAAGGGATGTTCGTAGGAATTACTTGGAAGACAAAATGCAGAAATTGATGAAGGTTATTCAAGTGTACATAACATGTGAAGGGAGGGATGGCAGGGTCATGTTGTACCATTTCAAGATTATCAATCATTTCACAGGAAAAAAACCTCTGAACTTGCCTCATTATCTTCATAGGAGCCTCACCAATATGGCACAAAAAGTCCAAGCTAAACTTGAGAAAATAAACAACAAGTTGTTCCATCATGGCCTCATCAAGATTATAGTGATGGGGGGAAATCTAGAGAAGAGAGAGGACATGGAAATACCTCCTATTTTGGGGATAATTCGAGCAAGAGATCCATCCCAACGACAAGAATACACCTACAAAGAATTCATATACACCAAAGAGAAGTAAGAGAAAGATAAGGGCCCTATCACCAGTGCAGACAAAACAACAAACCCCTTCACCCAGGACTAAGAAGGAAAAAAATAAGCTTGATTTTGATAAGGGAAAGGAGGTCCAAAGAAGAATTGTTGAGAAAAACATCTTGAATTTTCCAAACTCAGAATCTGAGTCTGAAACACCCATGCAGGAGAGAGAGGAAACTGACGTTGAAGCTCCAGCATTAGAGGTACCTGAGACATCAACTAAAAAACTTACAACAAAGATTGAGAAAAATCATCAAGATTGAAAATCTTAAAGAAGAGATATCATAGATGAATTTGCTTGAGAGGGTTATTAAATCCAAAAACTAGACTATAATTAATACATCAGTTGAGGTAAGAGATTGTTTTGAAGGTTAGCTAAAATGCATGTAAAGGAACAAAAGAGGAATAAAAAAATTGCTCAAGGAGATAAAACAAGTTGCCAAATGATTAGAGGTTTAGGGATCAAACTGAGGCTAAAAAATCTTAAGCCAAGAGCACATCCTTATTTAAAAGATCTAGTAGAAGTTGTTGAGAATCTAAATGAAGATCCTAAAGAATACGTGCGTCCGAATAAAATCCATTTTTGTAGTTTTGAACAATTGTGGAAAACTCGGGATTTTCAACTGCTTAATCGTTTTCCTCAAAGCGTTGTTAGTTGCGAAAGCTCACTTCGGCGTAACTATTTGTTACACACGTAAAACAAATAAATATAAAGGATGACATAATGCTCGTATTTTTCCCAGATCATGCGGAAGGGGTTCCAAATGAAGAAGATAAAGATCGAAGGGATATAGATCATCACCCTTTTCAATTTTTTTGATGCAGATATTATGGCAAAAAGATTAAGTGGATTTTTAAATTCTTGGTAAATATTGCTTATTTGTCAAAGTAGGATTTCAAAGTTCTTTGTCATCACTTTGACAATTATTGAATATATCAGATATGGTTGAAGTTGTCGATATTGTGGAATATTTAGTTGGCAAGACTTTCACCCTTAAAATAGAACTAGATTTTGCATATTATACTAGTTTTGATTTTATTCTATTTTGAGTATTTTAGATCCATTTCATAGGATCTTGAACTGTTATGTAAAGAATACATAAAGCCTATGAATTTGAAGAAATTTAGAGTTGGACTTGGGATGATAAAATGTAAAAGTGCTCTGAGGCTTTAGGTAGTATTATGAATGAATATAAAGACTTTATTTCCAGATTCTTGTGTCATTTTATGTGGTGAAGTGTTTGGGATGTAGATTGTTGTTGTTCCCTTGTTTATCATATTGTTTTCTTTCTCATTGTTTATAAGAAGAGTATGCTTAGGATTTTTCATGGACACCTTGATATGGTTTAAAGACAATGTTTATGTTTTATTTTGAAGATTGAATGCAAAATTTGGATAATCTCTGCTGCATTTGGCCCTAATCTTTTCCCTCTCTCCATCTTAAATTATAAGAATCCAGTGTGACTATCTTGCCTGAACCACATAAGTCTCTTATTATTCCACTGTCGTCTTTCTGCTGACTCCATTTTGCCCCAATGATCATACATGTCCCAACCAAACCAATTCCAAAGTCATAAACAAAGAACCATGTTGCACTTAACTAGCCTAACCTCTTATTTCAACAAAGAGTTATATCCCGACTGAGAGAGATCCTTCTCTACCGAGTCTTGGAGGCTAGATGCAAGACTGATGGTTTGATTTTTGCCACTCTGTGACTACCTCCACATCATGTTAGATTGAGTGCTAACTCCTCCATCTTCCATTGAGACGTTATGTTAATATTTTCCAAGGAAATAGAATCCACATAAGGAATTTTCTCAAGCTTCCACACCCACAATGGAAGATTGTATTGGACATAAACCAATGTAAATTGAAACCTCCTTCACTATAAGAGGGTAATAATAACTTGTATGATTTGTGGAAGATTTCCATAAAAGTGGTTCTTTTGCATCATAATTTCTCTACCAAACATCTACAATAAATAAGGAAAAAACACTTAAATTACATTTCATTACAATAGTAAATAGGAAATCAAGAAACATAATTCAACTTTCAAATAGAACATGTAATTAAACTAATAAATTCCAATGGTTTACTTGTCATTAAAATATTAATTTCTTCTACAATAGTGTTGAAGCCAAAGAGTCAGTTGGAATTGCTATACAACTCCATCTCATGATTAATGATTTTGCAAGCTTCTTGACCAGATAAAATATTTTGAAGACACATAAGGAACCCTTCCGTAACCTTGCCATCGAAGTCAAAATTACATGACTAAGCAAAAGTGGGTTTAAGGAAAGTTGTTGCTACATGGATGAGGCGATGGAGCATCCCAGTCCATCGGTCATTGATTAAATCCTAGATCTTCATGTATATTTCATGTTTGAGGGACCCTTGCCCAAATAACATGATTAGATAACTTATTTGGTCCTATGTGTTGATGATTGCAACATTGTGTGACATTCTCGAGGTTGTTCTCCTCTAGACTGAGTTGAAGGCCGATTTGTGAGAGAGAGCCCATGTGTTAGGTGTGTCATGTGATGGGTATGCACGTCAGGACTTCACGGGTGAGTTGTGGATGGCGTGTGGTATCACCTTGTACTCCCTCACGGACTGAGTTGAGTCATATTGAGATGATCTCATGCCTTGGCCTCCTATGGACTTAGTTGAGTGGAGCTTGAGATGGTTCTCCAGATGGTACTCCTGTGGGCTAGGTTGGGTGAATTTGTTGAGTGAGGCGTCCACGTGGGTAGAACGCAGTGGGCATTAACCTAATGGTTGAGAGCACTTCAGAGGATGTGTAGATCCTTGCTATCTTAATGCAGAGTAGATTGATTGTAACCTAATTCTGAAAGTCAGCCTGACCATGTGAAATATAATTAATATTGTGTAAAGATTAATTATGACTATCAAGTTAAAGAAGGTCGGCCCTATTTTGTCAATAGACACACCTATTATTGTGTCAGTCTTTTATAAATAGGAGGATATCCCCATTGTGGATCTTCTCACTAGTCCTTGTCATCTCATAATTTTATAACCTTGTACTATTAGAGTGCACATCTCTTGAAGCATGAAAGGTACACACACAGAAATCAATGAAAAAGAGGGATTTTTTGTATCCTATGGAATACTACACCAAACCTTTTGCCTTACCATATTGATATCAGTCTAATTTTTTCTCCATTTCGTTTAAAGAACCTCCAACAAAGGTTAAAGTGCACTCTTCATAATCACAAAGACTCTTCCCTACATCAACTAGTCTTGTTACATTCTAAGGCACAAGATCAATTTGAGAGGTCATGTGTAGTGGTTTGAGATATGTACTTCTTTTAGAATTTTTTGAACAAGAAACATAATAAGTAATAAGTAAAGAATATGTACCTCCTTTACATGATTTGTATTTTCCTTGGTTGACATAGTGTACTCAAATGAATAGAAAGTGTCTCAAATTAGCTTTCCCTTTCCACTTCTTCTGCCTTTTGACCTTATATATACAATATTTCCACATTTCAATACATTAATCAATCTTCTAGTTGATCATCTTCGTCAAACTGAACATCCATATCATTTGGTTCATATAAGATGTTGTAAGGATTATTAATATCTAACATGTCATCAATGTACTCATTTCCAAGAATTATATCTTCATCATGGATATCATCATCAAGATCGCATTGCCTCCTACTAGTACATTTGGTTCATCTCCTTTAGGCTCTTCATCTGATACATCTGCTACATCGACTACCTTTTCCTCTGTATCATCTTCTTCTTCAAGATCATATTCTTCCTCTGTGTATACTTTCTTGGCCTTCCTCTTGGATCATGCCTAACAACAAATGACAAACTACTTTACCTAGAACCTATAAGACTTGTTTGCATTGGCTTGGAAGAATATAATGATCTGTTTCTAGCTCAAATGACCTTAGCCAACATGGTAAATGCATTTATCATGTAGAATAACAGTTCTACTAGGATCACATTCATTCATTCATTAAGCCTTTGTACCATTTGGCGTCAAACAAAACTATTTTGAAGGATTTAAGAAGTACATCAGTATGTCCTCCAAATACCCTTAGTATTGATTTTTAGAGACTTCGAGATGTCTTTCACTTCTAGAGGAAACATTAAAGTGACCTAAAAGACTGCAGTTATCCCACAATAAGAAGTTTTCCTCTTTTCATCCAACTTTTGATGCGAAATTGCGACCATTGCTACATAGCCTTGTGATGTTTCAAGTAATATTGCAGACACATAAAACATATTTCATAACTTGTAATGTATGGATGGGAAAAAAACATCGACACTAACATTAATAATTTATGAAATAACATAATGAAATTATATTGGATAAATAACATGCTTGCCTATTTATCTTTTAAACCATGTGCTAAAATCAACTGCGTGAGATTGGTATCTCCATTACAATGATCTTCTATATTGATAACAGACACCCCAACTTCCCTTGATAACCTACACGTTGACCAAATGAAATTGACCATCCGTCAAATGGAAGAGGGAGTCCAGTCAGGGGTTATCTAAATAACCTAAGCCATTTGGAATAATCCACCTAGGCAAGGTTTTTAGCGGCTCGGTTGGCCAATCTAAGTCCTAGGAAAATGAAAGAAAAACTAAGCTAAAAAAAACTAATCTAGAAATAAAAAAAAAAAAGCTACAACAAACTATATACAAAACTAAAACATATATACATGTATTTACTAACTAATATCATAAAACAATAATTTACTTATTAAATGTTGAGTTGTCAAAACAATTAAATCTCGATTATATATGTACAGTATTTACAAAACACAAATTTTGATGTTGCAAAATCATGTAAATTGTCTACGTAATGACAAAGGTATTATTTTTTTATTTTTATAATTTTGCTGAAGGATAAAATGAAATTTGTCAACCCGAAAATTAAGATAACAATCCTAACTGTAAATCGGAACTATAGAGATGAACAATGAAACATGTTCATCTCTATAGTTCAGATTTACAAGAAATTTATATATTAAGTAACTAATTGAATAACACTAACAAACTGACATGTAGAAATGCTTCCTATTTGTCATGTTCCACGTAAAAAAAAAAAAAAAAAGCTACAACAAACTATATACAAATCTAAAACATATATACATAGTTTACTAACTAATATCATAAAACAATAATTTTACTTATTAAATGTTCAGTTGTCAATACAATTAAATCTCAATTATATATGTACAGTATTTACAGAATACAAATTTTGATCGAAATTTGCAAAAATCATATGTAAATTGTCCTGTGACAGCAAAGGTATTATTTTTTATTTTTATAATTTTTATGAGAAAGGGATAAAATGAAAGCTGTCTAAGCCAAGAAATTAAAATAATAATCCTAACTGTAAATCTGAACTATAGAGATGAACAATGAAACATGTTCAGATTACAAGAAATTTATATATTAAGTAACTAATTGAATAACACTAACAAACTGACCTGTAGAAATGCTTCCTATTTGTCATGTTCACAGTACTCGATTTAGCTATTTGATGGGAGAAACCCACACCGGATTTTCCACAAGATTCTCGTAAACAGGAAGCAAAAATGCTCTTTGAATACGAATGACAGAACAAACAAGACATAAAAAACATCAATCTTATAGTTTACAGATCATCACATTTAGATAAATCCCAGTGCGACGATTTGTACATAACCGTTCATTTAACAAAGAAGAAAAACCTTCTATTCATTAAATTCAAACAGAGTAATTGTTGTGAATAAAATGAGATACATCAAATATGGACATAATTTAAATCATAACGCATCAACCTGTAACAAATCTTGATATCTAAAGTAGTCAATAATTTGATTACAAATTGTTATGCACAAAACTTGAATAAAAGTAAGATGAATTGAAAGCTAAAGCTGTTACAAAAAATCCACTTTCATTCGAGTCTGTATAATCATAAGTCCATAGTCTCTGTTCTCCCAATAATGATGGTTTGTTTACAAAAAATAATAAGTATTTAAAGGCCATAGGGTGAAACAATCCATGTGGGAATCATCAAAAGCTGTTTGCAAAAAATATGGGAACAATCTCCCAGATTCCTATTTCTGCCTAAGACTAACAACCTAAACCAAAACTATGTAACAAAAAGCATGTTCTAAACTGCCACAGCAGATCCAATTCCCATTGAAATTCGTGTGTACCTGTAGATAGGCAAGAGTAAAAAAATTTAGATAGTGTTTTAATTGTAAAATAAACAAAAATCCAAATTTTATGACTAGCTACAGAATCTCGCGATTCTGTAGCTGGTCATATTTACAAACAAAATCGTTTTAAATTAATCCAATGATAACATAAATGTATGCGATCTATCAAACAAACCCTTAATTACTAATTCAAAGTAAAGAAAATCATTCACGCTAAAACAAATCAAATCTTTTATGCCAATTCAGAACAAACGAAATCGTATTGAATCCATTCAATCGAAATAGACTATATTCGATTTATCAAACAAATCTTTGATACTAATTCAACGCAAACACAATTGTTTGTGCCAATTCAATCAGAATCATTTTTGAATCGATTCAAACAAAACATAACTATATCAAACTAATTCAGAGCAAACATAATCGGCTATGCTAATTCAAAACAAACCAAATCATTCAAAAATCAATATTGAAATAACATACCTTGGCTGTAGGGATATGATTCGGTCAGGACAATTTTGAGTTAACAATGGTAGTGGCTGTTTCAACATTTTTGAACACGATAGAACCCGTGGTCTTTTGCCTCTTATCGTTGGCTTGCAGTCTATCATTTTCCTTAGACAACACAGTCACCCGGTCCTCCAAAGACTTAATTTTGGATTGCAACAGAGGGACATCTGTGTAGTATTGTTCGAGCCAAGAGTTGCATTGAGTACACTATTGTTGATCGGGCCGAGTCACTACAGGTGAAGAATATTTTAAATTACCAGGGGTTCCACTGTCAAATTTAATCTCGGGGAAGTTAGGGTCATCCTTAAGACACGGTGGGAGGTTGGAAACGTAGTCACAGGGCTCAACAGAACAGAGGCCATGTGAGTATGGGTACTCCTCGGTCAAAAATCGCTCAATCTCAGAATCTGAGTCTTCACTCAAAACAATTGGCTTTTGGTCAGTGTTTTGTTTGGGCTTGTTACGAGCACACCTAGATACCCATCGTGCAGCCTTCTTACCTTTGCTGTTGACATCTGTATTACCTTTGCCCTTTTTCCTTACAGGCCTCTTAACAGTATTAGCATTGTCTTTCAAACATGGGCTATGCATGGTGTCGGGTAGGTCATGGTTGGGGTAGGTCGAGGGTTCGACAGCGCATAGGAGGGTAGGAGGTGGCACGATAGACCCAACAAGGGTTTCAGTGACCACGGTCTTGTCCACTTGAACACATTGAGGAGTGGAAAAGCCATTTCTCAACATGAAAGCTTGCCAACAGTCACCACTCAACCTCAAATGATGAATAATAACGATCTTAATCAAACAATGATGGAAGAGGCTGGAGTCATCCTTTTCCCTCTTATAACGTTTGGCCATTTTATACAGACTGTGTAGGAGGTAGTGAGGCATATTCAAAGGGAAATCCATGAAATTCATAAGCAGCCGGAGATGGTAAAGAAACACTAAACCATATCGACCTTCGCAAGTCACGAATTGCTTAACAATGGCCAATAAATCATGCCACCTAGAATTAAGGGCAGTGACCGACATACCTCTGTCACAAGTGACAATTTTCCTCGATGTAAACAGGAGCGACCATGGCACTTCATCCACCTTCGAATTCTTAAACCACCTCTCCCCTTGAGTTGGAAAACTCGTGGCTGAGCTAAGGAATTCTTCGTTCAGTTCAAGTTGGATGTCCACAACTTTGGCCCTGCATCCATCGAATGTGAGGGCAAACTGCTAGGCGACTGCGAGGTTGAAACCCTTGAATTTTTGGATAAAAACTAACCACCCACTACTCTCCAGGTCCTCACGAGCGTTGTCGAATCACAACAGCGTTTGGACGCTATTAGGTTCTATGCGCACTACAGGGGCCATAGGAGAGAGCACATAGTCAGCAGGGTAAACGGTGAAGAGGTTAGACATGGTAGACACAGGATCAAATCCCACAGTTTCCTCAAAACAAACAGAGGTAGCCCGAGATGCAAGGCAGACGTTTAATGCCTATGTGTGCGAGGGTGTTGAAATGAAAAGAAACCATGCAAAACATTCACTTTGATATGTACAATCGATGGCACCTTGGTAATTCAAATCATTTACATCACCATCCAAAACATTGTAAACCAATTATCAAATGGACTATTTGAAAATCATAGTGTTCATAACCAACAATTGGTCAACAATAGTATGTGTATGATTTAAAACAAAACAACATGTCTAATATTTCACCAAAGATTTAATCATAAAATTAATGCATTGTATGAAACCATTGCATCAAGGATTTAATAAAAAACACCAACAATCATTGCATCACGAACTTATAAATTGAAACCAATTTAACAAAAATGCAAAGTGAATAAAGGTTTGGTGTCTTGCCAACTGTATGACCATTATTGAGTTAAAGGTGAAATGACCACATGAACAAGATTATTGGTAATAATCCAGCGACGATTTTAATTCCATGAACAATGAGTTCCAACTCAAGGTTTTCACGCTTGCAGTCGTGAAAATGAAAACTAAAAGCAGGTGTGCAAATGCACAAGATAGTAGTGCCGTTTTGTTTTAAAGAATTGGGACGAGTATTGAGGGTTCAAAACCCTTGTGTAGGCAGCTTGTAAGGAAAAGATAAAAAATGCAAAATGGATGCCAACAATGGCGACACACTGGTAGAAGCAGTTATCTCTGCCAAAAGAACAAATCCATATTAGAATAATTAAAATGATTCTAACTCAAAAACGACCAGAAAATTTGTTTAAACATCATTATTAATCAAACAAATTATGGCTGTGCTTTAAAAGATGAAAACTAATATCAGTCTTAAGACAAGCGAGTCATGATATTAAAGATAAATCTCCAATACTGTTGACAGAGCCACTGCTTCCAGCAGGCGTGCATAGCCTCGACAGGGTTTCCATTTAACCCACTCTGATATCCGTATCCTACCAAGAAGTTCCAGATCAGAATAAAGGACATTTTAAGGTCAAGAGATTTCATATTTACAAATTTTCATATACCCGACATTGCTTCGCTGCCAGCGGGCCTGTTCAGTACCCCGACGAAGTTGTCTTGGCGTCATGCATGCATTTACCCGCTGCCAGCAGACCTGTTCAGCATCCCGACGGGTTTACAAGCACTTCCCACAGCTCTTTTATGATTTTTTTAGTTTTTAAAGATATATAATTGAGCAGGGTGACGCTGAAAATTATGATATTTTAGACATATTTTTACAGACCTTGAAAGAATTTTTTAAAACTGTCCTTCATTAAGATTCAGAGATGGTTTATTTACAAAACCGACCTTCGAAAGCAGGGAGACATCTTCTGAGTTATTCCCTTAAGGAATAGGGACAACGTAATAAGATAATGGATGATCGTGATAGGATTTACTTACAGATCGAAATCAGTAAACTTCTTTCAAACAACAGGCTTTTCTCAACATGGCTGTAAATTTTAGAAGTATATTATAATTGATGTTTAGACAACTTTTCAACAGTCATTTCAGAGAAAGAATTTTCTGTTTTCTTTGTCTGAACAGTTCATAATGCAGGTATGTGTATTTCCAAAAGCAAAACTGATAAGCGTAAGGGAAAAATGAAAACCAAAACAACAAAAGAAAAGCAAACAAAAGAAAAATATTTACACAGTATACACAGGGTTGTCATCAAGCGAAATACCTTTTCAGAACTTGGCCATTCACCGGATAGGCGTCTGGATGTCCCTCTATATTTTGTAATCGGAAAGAGCTGGGACCCAATTTCTTAGCAATTAAAAACGGTCCTAGCCATAAGTTCTGAAACTTCGTATGCTCTCCTTTTCCCTCATGTGGTTTGTCCCATTTCAAGACAAGGTCACCTACTTCGAAGTTCCTATCAGAGGAAGAGTTAGAATCAAACCATTTTTTGACCACTAGTTGATGCTGATCTAACTTATGTTTATCTTGAGCTCTTACCTCTTCTAGTTTTATTAAAGCATTAATTCGATTCTCCAAAGGAGGGCAGTCTTCTTCTTGTATTTTCTGTGATAGTTGTAGTGAGAGAAGTAGAATATGTGGTGGCAGAATTGCTTCTCTGCTATAGATGAGAAAGAAGGGAGATTTACCTATAGCAGTTTTCGGTGTTACCCTATCAGCCTAGATTGCGTTTAACAGTGCATTATGCCAATTTTTGTGATTTTCAGATACCGTTCTCTTGATGATTTTAATCAGATTCTTATTTGTTGATTCTGCCAATCCATTGCCCTGGGGGTAATAGCTAGCATAATACTTCAATTTAATTCCTTTTTCTAGAGAGAACTGACTCATCTCAAGAGATGAAATATAAGAAGAGTTATCAAATACTAAATAGTCAGGGATACCAAAAAGAGTAATAATATTTGAATTTAAAAAGGCAATTACCTGACTGGTATTTACAGTTCTTAATGCGGCAGCTTTAGACCACCTGGTGAAGTAATCTGTGGTTGTTATGATAAACTTATGCTGCTGTGAGGATGGAAGATTGATTGGACCTATAATGTCCATACCCCACTGCTGAAAAGGGGAGTCTACTGAAACAGGCTGCAAAGGAAAGGCTGGTTTCTGTATTCGCCCAAATGCTTTTTGACAAATAATACACTTGCGACACAAAGCATGAGCATCTCTAAAAAGTGTGGGCCAGTAATAACCAGCTCTTAAAACTTTATAGGCAGTGGTGTCACCACCAAAATCCCACCGACTTCTCCTGCGTGCAATTCTAGTAAGACATTTTATGCTTCATCTTTCTCAAGACAGCGCATTAGTACTCCATCAAAATTTTGACGAAACAGAATACCATTAATCAACTGAAAGGAGGCAGATTTTAATCTTAACGCTCTTCTTTTAGTGGGATCGAGGTGACAGGAGGCTGACCCATGTTCAAGACATAATTTTATATCGTCATACCAGGGACTGATAGAGTTTTGTGCACAACAGATTGAATTTTGATTATGTTGTTCTGGGTTTGACATATCATTTTCTTCTTCTTGTCCTATTGCTGAGTCAGCAACTAACTTGGATAGCCCTTGGCCTCTCACTATTTGATCTGGGGTGATTTCTATGTCATATTCTTGTAAATAAGTAACCCAGTTCACCCTCTTTTCCCCTAGTTCTTTCTGCAATAACAGATTTCTGATGACTGGGTAAGGGACAATAATTTTCGTCCTAGATTTCAAAAGATAAGATCGGAAGTGCTTGACTACTTTAAAAACAACATAGGCTAGCTGATCTATCGCTGGGTAGTTAAGTTTCGCACCTTTGAAAGAAGAGATCATAAAGGCAATTGGGACTTCATTGTTATCAATGTTCTTTTGAGTTAGGACAGCAACGTAGGAGCGGTCAGAAGCAAATGTGTATAGCGTGAAGTCTTTTGAAAAGTCAGGGCTCATTAGAGAAGGAGCATCGATTATGGCCTTTTTTATCGAATCGAAGGCCTGGCTTTCTAAAGATCCCCAATGATATTGTACATCTTTCTTTATCAGGTTTTGTAGTGGCCTTACCATTTCTGAAAAGCTGGGGACGAATCTCCTAACAAAGTTTATCTGACCTAAGAAAGACTGCATAGAATTGTTTGATGAGGGGGGGGGGAAGTTTCACGATGGCTTAAATCCTTTCAGGGTCGATAATCATCCCTTTG
The DNA here is from genome assembly GCA_010110895.2 of Picea sitchensis. Lineage (NCBI taxonomy): Eukaryota > Viridiplantae > Streptophyta > Pinopsida > Pinales > Pinaceae > Picea > Picea sitchensis. The sequence continues at coordinate 856 of SNQJ01S0176281.1, read as the reverse complement.
CTTGATACAATAAATCCTAAGAGCTTACCTTGTTCTACTGCGAAGATAGATTTTTTAGGATTCAAGGAAATTCCGTACTTACGACAACGCTGTAGAATGACTCTCAAATGAGATAAATGATCAGCTTTGTTTTTCGAAAAGATGGTAACGTTATCCAAGTAAACTATGATGGACTGATTGATCAAGCTTCGGAAAGCAATGTCCATCGCTCTCTGGAAAGTGTCACTAGCATTGATGAGTCCAAAGGGCATTTTCCTATAAGCGTAGGTCCCCCATGGTGTACGGAAGGTAGTTTTAAGTTGGTCTGGAGGAGACATCAGGACTTGGTTATACCCTGAAAAACCATCCAATAAGGATAATCTTTCAGAATCAGATACCTGTTGAAGGATCTGTTCCATGGGTGGGACAGGGTAGTTGTCTTTATTAGATTCTCGATTAAGGTTTTGGAAATCGACGCATAGTCGGATTTCACCACTCTTCTTTCGGACAGGGACCAGATTGGAGACCCATTGCGTGTGCCTAACTGGGAAAATTATCTTAGCATTCAGGAGTTTATTTAATTCTTTTTTAACGGTCGGTTCGAGTTTAGGGTGCATTTTCCTTAACTTTTGTGTAACGACCCTCTTAGTTATGACAACCACTCTGTTAATAGGTGATTTTTTTTTTCTTTTTTTTTTCTTTAAAGAAATAAGAAATCAACAACGTCACATAATTCATATCAATGCAAAAACACAGGACCTCATAACTAAGTGACACATGATCAATATGAACAACTCTACAATATTATTGCTGAACGAAATTGCAAAATATAATACCCAACAATCTCATCATATTATCCCAATAACAATAATTTTCC
>SNQJ01S0176277.1:0-19982 GCA_010110895.2 Picea sitchensis | reverse complement strand
CATAAGGCGAATTAGCTGGTGAAAGCACAAAAAGAATTTTTGAAAGCTAAATATGGAGCAGGGTGATTTTCAAAGTATTTAAAGAAGTTCAAGAGCATCAAAGGATTAACCACTTAGTCAAAAAATACTCAGCATCAGAGATTTGTGGAGATTTTGAAAACCAAATACTAAATCGGTCTCCTAAAATTTCAACTATGATTAATTGAAGAAATCTAGCTACAGAAGATAGGTGCCTTTACCTTTCCATGACACAACAGAGTCCAGAAGCTGATGAAGTATAGATGTCAAATATTGATATAGAAGACAGTTCGAGTTCTAGCAACTAGTCTTTGTTATCGATTGCCTTAGTTAGTTTTATTTTCTATTTTTAGATACAGAGTGAAGTTTTTAGCATCTTAAAAACCTATTGTAAAAGGCTATAAATGCCTATCTTTTCTAAGAGACAAGGGTTCAAACTAGGAATACATTTTGTGCTACTATATAGACTCTTATTGAATAATAAATTTACAGTCTCGTTTTGCTTTCAATATCAAAAATATTCATGCTTCTTTTTCTGTACTTTATTTCAATTTATCTTAGCTTATAAAGATTGTCATCTCTTTATTGAGCTCATAGACTTGAAGTAAAGGATTTCTTTCTATCTTGCATTAAGCCCTACACCTAGTTGTATTTGGCAATCAAGATTAGTGTTCTTCCTCCTCTCCTTTTAAAATACTTGATCTGATTATTGTTTTCTAAAAGCAATGTTTCATTTGAATGTATGATGAGTTGTCTATTACATTAATTATTGAGTGATCCCATTGTTCCAAGAATACCTACACATTATTTCTTAAGTTACCAAGCATCCTTAGCCTACAACCCTAAGGAGTTTCTTGGAGTGATAACACCTGGCACCTGCAAAAGAATTGACCCATCTCAGGTCCCTTTCTGGGGTTTCCATTTATGGTGGAGACGATGTCTAACCACCACCAACCACCTCAATAACTACTTCCTTGGGATGGAGAACAACCCTGGTCAACTCTGCACTCAGGCAACATGGCAACCTTTCTTTGATTGTTGTTCCTTGATCAACGGTCTATATTCTTTCGGTAAATCTCCCACCAGGAGCTCTAGCTTATTTTCTTTCGAAACCCCCAACACCAGATCCATGAAAGGCTCAAGAAATGCCTTGTGTCCCCTGTACTCGAATGACCCTAGAGATGCTTGGGAGGATAGGTGATTTGACAGTCTCCTGTACTCGTTGAATGTGACCGAGCGCCATGACTACAGGCCCAAGCCAGAGGGCTTTCACATCTCGCATTTCGGCGATTGATAATGAACGAAGGAGTGACCCTATGTTCTCTCGAAGTCTCAGTAGCCAAAATTCCGAGACGGGCACTATCAAAGGAACTTTTTCATATTTTTGGGGATTGACCCGGTTCGATGCAAAGGGAAAGAGTTCGTCGTCCCTTATATTTCGAAACCTCGGTAGCTGAAGTGCCGACTAGAGCCAATCGCGTGCCATGCGTCCCAGGGATGGACGAGTTGGATCAATACCGAGACCATGGGCCCGACTCTTGGGCACCTTCGACACTTCATGCTTCAGGGATCCTAGATGTAAAGAAAAAGCAATCTCCCGCCTTTCGAAGTCCTGGTAGCTGAAATCACAACCGAGGGACGATTAGGCGCCACGTTTTCGTCCTTGATCGGATGACCCTAATCATTTCAGTGATACTGAGCACTATCTCCTCTGCTGTACTTGGTGCAACTCTATTGATTGCAACCATCCATTGATCGATGATCTTCTCCATTGATCGATCCTCACCGTTGAATATTGGGTCGCCCGTCTGCTAACATTTTAAGCCCAAAATGGATATTTTTATGCGCTGCACATTTCTCTCATGGACGCATCCTTGGAAAAAATGAATTTGATGGGATTTTAAGCCCCACTTCTTCACAGTTCACGCCACAGGCTTGAAAGGAGAAAAACCCCCCTTTCTTACAAGAATTAATGCTAACTTTAGGCTCCATGGGGGATAGAGTCGTACGATGCTCTAAGAACTCATTTGTAGCATCGGTGATGCCTTGTTGTTGGTCTATGGAGTCATTTATTAAACCAAAGATAAACAAAAACAATATTTACAAAAGCAGAGGAGCCATTCACGGCTCAGAAAAAACATTTCTTCAAGAAGTACTTGTTCTTGGGCCATTAAAACTTCTTAAGCCCTCAAATCCTGCAACCTGTAGAATTATTATTCGAGAATGCTTCATAGATTTGAAGGATCGATACAGAGGGAGCCATCAAACTTACATTTGTGTTTTCCTCTATCCTTCACAGGTGCATCCCACTTAAGCACTAGATATCCCATCTTGAATTCTTTTTTTTTGACCTTCCTGTCAAAGGTTTGCTTTATCTTTTGTTGATGATTGTAAGATTTGTCCATTACCTTCTCCCTGATTTTTTGCACTTCCACCACTTGATGAATTATTCTGACCATATGGTCTAGCTCTCCTTCATAACCTTGAAATAATTTCTCTGAGGATAAAAGGTGGAAAAACAACCTCAGTCCATAAACAAGTTCTGAAAAGGTGGGGTGCCCGGGGACTTCTTCGTTGTCACTCGATCATCCCATGGAGTGAATTTGAGCTTTGAATCTCAGACCCTCTTATTGTCTTCCAATAATATTTTAATGAGCTGATTAGGATTTTATTGGAAGAATCTACGCCAGGTCATTTCATGTGAGGAAATGGATTGGAGTGAATTAGTGAAATCTCGAAATACTCACAGAACTTAATCAGAGGCTCAGACTTGGAAAACAACATTATCGGTGACAATTCTGTTAGGACAGCCAAATCTGGCTATGAAATCCCTCCGAGTTGATAATTACCTTGTGTGAAGCGCACTCTAATTAGAGGCGGCTTCTACCCACTTGGTGAAATAGTTTGTTGCAGTCAAGATCCATTTGTGTTGACCACTTGAAGGAGGGATGAATTTCTCCAATGAAGTTCAACCCCCATTGTTGAAAGGGTACTACAAAACTGCCTCACAGGGATTAAGTGATTTGAGCTGTTGTTTTCTTGAGAATATTTGGCATTTGATGCAAGCACGGCTTCTCTGCGGTTATCGATTGAATAAGATTGTTGTTAGTACCCAACCACGAAATTTTGTGGGTTGTGGTCTTCCAGAAATGATGCCCTCCACAAAGGCCATTGTGGAAATCAAAGATAACTTTCTGGACTTCACATTGGATTAAGACACCTCGGAAACACTCCTAGAGGGTCTCTCGAACAAGACATGGTCCAATGGAAGCCCTATCGGCCTTGAGCTTTAAATATCTTGCCTTTCTTTTATCCATCCCATTAGGAGGCTTCAACTCTTGCAGGAAGTACAAAATATCCTCTCGTACCAGGTGCATTCTGCTAGTGATAAAGCCACCACGAGGAGGAATTGGCGATGGCTTCGACTTAGCGATTTCGAGCAAGGGTGATGAAGCTAACCCCAAGGCCACACTGGTGGATTGACCGGTATCTTGGCTAAACCACGCCCTTTACCAACTTGGTGGGGTTATCTCTAAGTCAAACTCCAGGATCTAGACAATCCATTTACCTCTTATCCCATCTATGTAGGGTTGTATGGGATGTCCTTCCACAGAGGCTGAGGGAATGTATGCGGTCACTCTTGAGTGCAAAACATAGACTCTGACAGCTTTGAGATCTTTCACCAAGACATAGGCATGTTTCTCCATGATGCCATACCTGATATCTTTGCATCTTAATTCCTTGTTGAAGAAGAGAAGGAAATGGTATCTAAGCCTCTCATTTCTCTGCCAATAAGGCTGCTTTGCTTCTATATCAAAGAGCAAATAAAAAATTGGAAAATCCTTGGAATAATCGATATTGATCAACACAAGTGCCTCAATCAATGCCTTTTTTATTTGGACAAAATATTCCCTGGTCTTGTTGGAAATCCATTTTACTTCATTTCCCTTTCTAAGCATGGTGATGTGTTTCACCAAATCCAACAAAATTTGGGAGATGAAGCGCCTCAGAGAAAGTTAATCTTCCCTAAAAAGTCTGGACTTCCTTTCTAGACCTGGGGAGTGACAGGGTCTGAGATGCCTCTACCCTGCTGGGATCAATTCTCCCTCCCTCTACTAATACTATATGGCATAACAACTTCCCCTCCTTCATAGAAAACAAAGATTTCTTGGGATTTAAGGAAGGCCAAACTTAGGCATTTCAAGAAAACTTTCCTTAAGTGACAGCGATTGCTCTTTATCAGATCTTGAGAAGACTGTGATGTCATCGAGATAGATCACCACAAACTGATCTTTCACTAATGAATGCTATATCCATGGCTCGCTGATATGTTTCTCATGTTCATTAATCAAAAGGGAATTTTGGCATACATGAATGTGCCCCAAGGAGTAAGGAAGGTTGGTTTTTCTCTGTCCTGAGGCATGACCGATATTTGATTATGGCAGAAAACCATCAATCATGGATATCCTAGATGCACCATTTACCCTTTGCAATATATGTGTTCCATGTTGGACAGGGATAGTTGTCTTTCTTTGAGCTGTCGGGATCTGAAATCAACCGCAGGCACGATTTCTCCACTTTTCTTCCTTCTCATGGGACAAATTGTAGCCACCACTTAGAATATCTCAGAGGGATTACTGATTTTTGGAATATAAAAACTTTACTTCACTTTCTCCATGACAGGAAAAAACATGTGATTTATCTGCCTTAACTTCTGCCTAAATGGCTTAGCCTCTCTTCTGTAGTGGGATCTTGCGTTCAATGACAAATGTGTCATAATGTGAAGTCTTCATGGGTCCCATGCAAACACATCAGCAAAATCCTCACCCAATAACTCAATGTATTCGGCCCTCTGTTCTTTTGTCAAACTTCTTGACAACTTGACAAACTTAGGCTCCTCATGTGTGCCAATGTTTCCTTAGCTGTATCATCATCTCCATTTGAATTCCACCCTTTCTTGCCACACCATTCCCATCGAACGGTCTTTCTAAAGGGACTAGTCCCTTGATGTATGATTATGTCGGGAAACTGAACAATATGGTGATTAACAATTTTATTTAAATACCTCAGGTGAGGGTCCTGCTAGCCTTCGGGATCAGGGGTCCTGATCACTTTATCTTAATGCGGAGAATTCATCAATAGACCAAAGAAATTTTTCGATTTCAATATCATCTTCAAATACCTTCCAAAGATATTATGTGGAACAGATGGCCTATATCTTATTTCAACCTCATCTTTTTATCTTAGGTGGTAGAGGGATCTCAAATAGACTATATGATATGACTAAGGAATCGACCAATATTTTCCTCTCTAGGAATAAAGAAATGTTGAAAGACGAGAAGAAATTAGCTATCAATCGGGTCCCATACCTCATTTATGTAACTTCTTAGTTGAGGATGCTTAGCCCGATAAGAATCCCTGACTTGTTGGATATCAACTCAGTATCTCTGAACACTACTACCTCCTCTATTCCCATTTCTTTTACAGCCCTCATACTCAAAATAAGAGCTTCATACTCTCACACATTGTTGGTAGTTTCAAATTCCGACTTAATATGGCGAGGGGATGGTTTCGACAAGGAATTGACACAAAAGAAACCACTCCGGTGCGAGCGCCTATGATGATAGAAGAAGATTAGGTGAAGAACATATTCCAAATAGAGGAAGTTGTTGGCTAGAGGGAATATCTCATGATTAAAATGGGCTGCTTTCTGGTTGTAAAGGGGCTTCAAGGAGTCTCAATGATTTGCAAACTAAGACTAAATCGGTGTCAAAATTGAAAGATGGGATGATTGGTGGGGTTTGCTTCATCATAACAATGTAGGCCAGCTATAAGCTTCTCTGTACAGCCTCTTGTGTTCCCCTCAAGACTGGAATGGTGGCATGTCTTGAGATCAAAATATAATTTTCCTCCAGGTCTTTTGAGAAATCCAAGATCCTGACAACAACATGCTAAGCTTGGGGGGGACATCAACTACCATAATGTCCATTACCACTCTTCATTGGTAGTTGAAATAAAGAGACCACAAAGTCTTTGATGACTCCAAGACATTGCACCTCCTTGAATCAAAGAGTACAAATCATGATAATCCTTTGTCACTTCCATTCCCAATTCTTCCATGGCTTGTTTCAGGCATAAGTTTATGGGAAGCTCCTAAATCCATGAGGCAATTATGCAGCACCAGATGTTCAGTGTGTGTAGAGGGAGGGATGAATCATCTCAGCTCTTCTACACATGGGCCCTAGGACAACTACTGGCTTTTCATCTTGAATATTATTTACTGAGTCTACGTGTGGAAAGATGGGGGGACTCAGTTGTAGCAGCTTGGAGAGGGACCTTTTGAAATCTTCATTTTTAACTAGCTCAAGGGAGGGGTATGGGAATTCTAATATTTTTGAATTTCATGCTCAAAAAATAAAGGAGGAAAGAAACTTGGGAGCTTCCCTTACCTCAGAGACAAGGTTCTTTGGCTATTGGTGAGGTATTCTAAGTTTTTTTTTCTTTAGTAGTAATTGTAGGAGTTTAGGAGGTTTTTTTCAGCTATGAGGGGTTGATCATGGCTCTCAAAATTCCCTTCTTTCTTCTTTGACCCTAAGATGATGATATCTATTAGGAGTATTTCTAGCCTTTTACCGTTTACCCAACTCATTGACTTGACTATTCATAATGGATTTCATATAGATTGAATTGAAATGGGGAAAAGGAAAGGTGTCTTCAATATAGTGAATTCCGGGTTAAGAGCTCATCCTATCTCCCTCCTTCCTCATGAGCAACTAGGTTATTTTGGAGGGGCTGGTCTTCTCATCTCTGTATTTTCCCCTTTGTTCTCTTGGAAAAGCCTATGGCACATTTTTTCTAGGCCTCCTGAAGCCTTTGTTATCAGTATTTTGGGGATTTATGTACGTGGGCTTCCCTTCCAACTCCCACATTTCCATTCTATCCAAAGGAGACTTTGGAATTTTAGTTACCTCATCCATCCCCAGAAGGGAAGGGGAGGGGACTTGGATGGGGAGGCTTCAGGTCTCTTCTTGGGTATGTCTCTATCGGCCTTGTTCCTGAGTCGGTCAACAACCAATATGTTAGATTCTACTTCCATGGCTTCCTTCATGTGAGCTAGAGTAGTGGCTCTCCTTTCCCTCAGCAGAAGGCAAAAGTTAGGATCAAAAGCATAGCATAAGTGATATTAGCAAAGGATTTTGAGGTATTTATCTTAACGGGGATATTATTATACATTTTATTGAATCTCTTGGAAGTCAGAGACATACTCCTTCCTTTCTCTTCAAGACCCAAACTCTGTCATGTAATACATGAAGTCTTTTTTTGTCTCCCCATTGTCTCAAAAAGTCATTATCCAAAGCCTCAATCCATCAATATAGATCGAGGGTGAGGGCCCTAAACCACTTTCTAGCCTCACCTTCAAGGCTATGGATGAAAATCCTCATCCATACGTCTGCATGCATGATGACATGATCATCTATGAATTTGTAAAAGGATTAAAGGTGTTCTTATGCATCTATGTCCCTTTAAGCCTATAAGCTTGGGCAGCTGCTTAGGTAGCCATCTGCTAGGAGGGGGCATTGAGGCTGAGGTAACAAAGGGAGCATATCTAGCAACCATAGCCTCCTTTCTGGTCCTTGGGGGATTAGCACTATCCATAGGGATATTAGGTAGGGGAGAACTCATAGGAGAAGGAGCTCAAATAGGGAATACTGGGAATGCGCTACCAGGTGGAACGGGAAACAATGGGGGATTCAGAGAGAAGGTTAAAGGGCTTGAGTTAGCAGATGCTTCTCTCTATGCAGTAGCAGCAACAATAACAAGAGGAAGGGTGGTGAAAATAGGAGTGGGTAAATCTTTTGTAGTCCTGGGTCTACACCAAGGAACAACTTCAGAGGAGAGGGAGTGACAAGGATTTCTCCTTCTAATCCCAGACCAGGGGGGGGGAAAATTCAGTAGGAACACTCCTGAAGTTTAGGAAATGGGAAACCTCGGAAGGAGGTTTGTTAGGAAACTGAGGAGGAGAAGATGGAGTTCCTATAGAAGGATATGGAATATTACCACACAGCAGTTCCAGCGGTGGAAGTTTCTCCTTGAGGAGCCTTCCCTTTTATGATAATCACCTCTGGATCAACGAGGTGTAGCTAGAGGCATATGTGGATGGAAGCTGCGTGTGTCTAACTCTGGAAGCCTGAATTAACACATGAGGTTCCTAGTGGAGTCATCAAGCGAGTCACGGTGCCGATGCAGAAATCTTGAAGGGCTCGATGCGTGCACCTTAATCCCGAGGAGAGCTCAGTAGCCGTTCCTACCCGGGAAAATTTTCAACCGTCCCGTCCAGAGCCATAAAATGTTAGCGTCCCGAGTCACTCCTCTAGTTACTGCATTAGGCGTGACACCCATAAGTTTATCTCACGATTTGTTAAAGGGGGTGATCAAATGGAAACAAACTCAGAACAATATCGCTCCTCAAAAAGCGGGTTGGAACAACAAGGATGTGCGAGGTCTTGATCTAACTTAAGGCAGTAAATTTTCATAGTGGTGAGCAGAGTGAAGAAGAAAGAAGGGGAAAAAGTCTCATATATATAGAGGATCCTCCGGACGGAGAAACTCAAAGTAAACCTCAAGCGTTGCAGAACTAATGCAATCAAACATACATTACATAGTTACAACAACACCCAACTAGATCATCCATACTTGAATGAACCTGGAGATGCCCAGGAGGGATGGAGTGCTGACAGTCCTCTTTGTGCTCGCTGAATGCTTGTTGACCGGAGTGCCATGACTATAAGGCCCAAGCGAGGAGAGTTCCACATTTAGCATTTAGTGATTGTTAATGAAGCGAAGGAGAAACCCCTCTGTTCTCGAAAGTCTCGATAGCCAAAATCTTGGGGAGCCGAGCATCTCAAAGGAGATTTTTCATATTTTGGGGATTGGCAATTCCATATGCAAGGGAAAGAGTCGTCCCTTATATTTTGAAACCCAGGTAGCCGAAGTGCCGACCAGATCCAATCAGGCATGACGTGTCCCTGAGATGGACAGCCCGAATGAGTATCTAAATGTGGGACAACTTCTGGCCTGGGCCCTTTCAACATTTCAAGTTTCGGTGATTCCCGACGCAGTGGAGGAGCAATCCTTTATTCTATCAAAGTCACGGTAGCCAAAATCGCGACAGAGCCCAATCATGCGCCACGTGTTCCTCCTTGATCGGATGGCCTTGATCATTTCGGTGATACTGAGTGCTATCTCCTACTCTATACTTGGCGCAACTTCATTGACTACAACCATCCACTGACCAATGATATTCTCCATCGATCGATCCTCGCTGCTAGACACTGGGTCGTGCGTCTGCTAACATTTTGAGCCCGAAATGGAGGTTTTATGTGCTGCACATTGTGCTAATAGTGGCGTCCTTGGAAAAAAATGCATTTGTTAGGATTTAAGCACCACTTCTTCACATTTCATGCCACGGGCTTAAAAGGAGAGAAAAAACCCCCCTTTCTTACAAGAATTAATGTTAACACTTTCATCGGCCTTGATAGCGATGCAAAAGCGGAATCGGGTTCAATGAATTCATAAATGTATACAATCTAGGCGATGATTTACCTCACTAGTAGCAACCACAGGTTGGTTTTGCATGTTGTAGATATCCACAAAATTTGGTGTGAAGATGACTTTCTTTCCGGTGCCAAATTCTTCATCTGATACACAGAAAGAAATTTGATGGAAAGTTTGGGAACGTGAAACACATTCTCGAAGATTTCGTTAGTGAGTTCAATCCTTCCTTTGCTACTAGCAGCCGAAGAGTTGTCCCCATATCAGGAATAGGGACCTTTTCATGCATCCAATGAAGGGTATAATAGACTATACGAGCAATCCATATGATATTGATCTCCACGAATCCCCGATACAAGCATTGGGAGAGTTGATGGCAATCAAGGCATGGCTAGGAGAATTGCACACACTTTCTTCTCAGGTCCGGATCTTTTTGGCTTCTTCTTCTTTGCACCCCTTAGGGATGTGATCTCCAATGTTGTTTTTTCTGAAGTATTTGGACGCCGGATCTATTTTCTTTGCATGCATAATGGATTCTGAATGGAATCCTTTGTAGCGATATGTGCATTCCTCTCCTTTTCTTCCCCTTTCTCCTTGATTGGAGACCGGTGAGGGTTTTTTGTACCCTTCCTTATTCATATGTGCATGAGATTTCCTCTTATCTTTATATTTAGATTTATGATATTTTTGGCTGCCATCATGCGCAGTGAGTGCATGTGCCCTTCGACCTTTGATTGTGACCATGTTGATGAGCTTGGTTTGCTCTTGTGTGTCGAGTTCAATAAAGTCCTCAAGAGGAGGAATATTCTAGGTGGCTCAGTAATCGGCGGTATGGAATGTAGATATGAATTAGAAATTCAGGACCAACTTGGCAGAGGTAATGGTGAGAACCATTTGTTTTCTCCTTCATCGGTTATCAACCCCGCAAACTTTGAGTTGCGACAATAAATCCTTGAATTTGTAAAGAAATCTTGGATATTGTCGAGATTTTTGGATCCAATGTGAGGGGATCCACCTCAACATGTTTCCCCTCATCTCATCCTTTTTCCCGAATATCCCTTCCAATATTTTCCGGGCTTCATTGGGAATCTTACAGGAAGATATGTGAAAAGGAGATTGGGAGAAATAAGCTGCAAATTGTTCCGACTGCCTCATCCATGCGATTTAATTACTTGGATTTTTCTATAGCTGATGTCGACTCTGTGTATCGTATTCATGGTTAACCTATACAACCTTCTGATGGAGATGTATGGATATTTTCTCCTTCCATGAAAATAGTTGTAAAGTGTAAGAATATGAATTCTTTTTGGAATTCCATTTTTCCCCAGTCTTCAATCTTTTGTACCTGCAAAACTTTTGGTGTAGCTTTTGCTTAGTAGTTCGTCATATCTGATACCATGCAAATGTGTTGAAGCACTTCTGAGGAATAGATCTAGTAAAACAATAATACACACATTTGTGATTTGGAGAAGGAAGAAGAAGGAGAGAAGAATGGGAAGAATTCTCATTAACCATTGTGAATAATGAATAATTTACACATGATATACTCTATAAATCAATGAAGGTTCTCCTTGAGGTGAACCAAGTCACCCTAGTGGTGGTATAGAGTGACCTAGACACACACCAACAATTAAAATAGTAAACTGCCACCTAGTCCAGACTCTCGGGAAGTTATGGGAGTGAACTACCACCTAGTTGAGTTAACTAGTCAACTAGTCTTGGTTAACTGGCTGAGCGAGAGAGTAGTGAGGAGTTAACTACGGGGAATCAAGGCTAATGCACCACTCGGTGATGATACCAAGGTCGAATTAGCACAATGATCCCAATGTTGCATGGTGGTAGTCCCAATGCAACATCTAAACTCAACTCAACTAGATCAGACTGAAGTGTGAACTGAAGAATATTCTCAGGTGGAATATTCTCTCCTAAAATATAGGGACTAGATAATGACTAATTGCCAGCTAATAAACAAATAAAAACTAGAAAAAATAAATCCTAGGTGTTGGCAAATGCTCAACAACCCCTACCTCAAAGAGGTTTGTTAGTAATAAAGAGATTGTATTCATATATCTTTGGGTACTATTGTGATATTTTGTATTTAGGTCTTTGGTACTTAACAAATTGGTGTCAGGCACTTTCCTTAGGACATTGTGGGCAAAATATTTTTATTTTGCAGATTTTTGGAGAAAAACAAAGAGATGCCACATTCCAGACCTTTTCGGTATACTTATGTGTAAAATTTGCAGAAAAAATGTTGTATATAGGTTTCTCTCATAAAAACACCCAAGGTGAAAGAAAAAAATCATCCATGTGAGTCGGAGAGTCAATAGGCTGAATTTTAAAATCCACCAAATGTTGAGGGTTTTCGGACCCGGCTTGGACACAATTATTTTATTTCTATAGTAGTTGGAGGCCAGATTTGCCAAAAAACATTACATATCTGAGTTCCTTTCTGGTGTACCCAATTCCAAAAAAAATCAGCCGAAACAGATTCCGGGAAGTGAAGTTATGAACATTTTAAATTCAGCAGTTTTCAGGGTTTTCCGGAAAAGAAGCCATGATTTACTGTCGTAACTTATTGTTCTATTTTTGGGGTTTTTCATGATGGATGTGACCGAAGAGTCCATAGGGTGCTTATATGGATATTTCTCTCAAACCACGCAAAAGAAATTCTACAAATTATTGAATCATTCAAATCTCAATTGTATGACGCATTGGATGTCAAATTGGATGGCCTCACAAACTACCTCAATGATAGTTTTTCGTATTCAAGATTCATTGGATAGCATGCAGGAAGTTTATTATGGTGGACATCGGATGAATATAATCAAGAAATATATGTTTGGTATGATTTGTAGGCCGATTGTGATGATTGGTATATGGATAGTTGTCATTTACGGGATGGCTGACCACTTTCATATTTTATTTGATAACTCTAATCCACCTTCTGTAGAGTATCAATGTGACAAATTAGAACCAATGATTATTACCATCATTCATCCTGCATATTCTACAATGATAGTATTCCTTCCAGATTCTGCTACGACCATTTCCACTATGTGGATGGAGATTCTTATTTGGATCCACATGACAAATTATCAATCTTTTGGAGCATCATTTCAGTTGGTTATTGGGTCCCATTATATCTTCCTTGTGGGGTTCACATGAACAATTGAACATGGATTCCCTGGTTTACAATGGTGGTTGGACTACTTTAACATGGTGGCTTCCATTTCTCCAATGGGACCATGGTTCTCTAATCTACTTCAACATTGTAGTCCACAATTATCATGGGACCCTGGTATATAGTGTACATAAAGCGTTGAAGACAACGCTTTCATAAGGATGATGGAATGTAAAGTAGCTAAACAGTGAGTGGGGCGGGGGCGACAGAGGACCCATAGTGATAATAGTGGAGTAGCCATTCAATATGAAAGGTGGAATAGGTCCACTATATTATTAAATAAAGGCCACTATATGAGTAGTTAGATATAATAAATGGGTAATTAGATATAATAAATGTAAGAGGACTTCTTAGAAGGTTCTACTTCTAGAGAAATTCCTTCTCTAGAATGTTCTTAGGTGATGGTAGTACTATATAAAGGGTTCAAAATGTAATGGGACATGAAATGAATTAATGTATTTGGAGTGGTAGCTCAATGGGAGGATGCCCCCCTCGAAGAGGCAAGAGTGAAAAGGAGAGGATCCCTTCCATAATAAGATCCATTTTATGGTGTTTCCCTACCTCAAGGGGTTTGATAGTAATAAAGAAGATTTTGCATATTGTTCTTCTATATGCATTTGTAGTTCTTTTTATTCATTCTTCTTTGGTTCTTAACATCACCTTTAATCTATCCATTTGGTGCCTCTTGGTCCTAGACCCATCTGCATGTGACAATTTTCCTCCTAGAAGGAAGGGGAACCAGATACCAAGTTTGGTTCTCGAGGGAGGGGTTGTACTCCTCCTGCATGGAGGTTCCCAAAGGGATTTTCAACAGCTTCTCCATAAGACTATGGATATGAATACTAAACCAAGAAAATATTCACGGAGGAAATAGTTCAGTGGCAATGAGTGAAACAAGAGGCTCCTAGAAATCATATCGACTCCTCCTAGTGTTATCATCCTACGGATCCTGCTTGAGAGACCCCTGCATCTGAAAGAGTGATGGGGTGCCATGAATGCTCTTCTCTGGCTCTACAGCTATGGATCCTGCAGATTTACATCTGACTATACTGAATCCATATCTGAATCATCTGAGTCTTCTGAATTGTAAATCTCATATGAATAATATTCGGCATGTGCATGCTCATTATCTATGACAGGTGGAAGAATGAAGGTCTATCCATGTGGTTGATAAGGGTACATCTGGGGTCTTTCCTTGAATTGGACAATTGCTCAATGATGAGCTGGTCAAGGTGAGAAAGACAAATAATTATATATCCCTTCACACCATTGGTGTATCCAACAAAAATACACTCAATTCTCTCTATATCAAGTGCCTTCCTCTTTTCAAAATGAATCTAGGAAGCCCCATCTACGTAGACAAAAAATACAAAAAGAGTGGGTCCACTTCGGTTTAGAGACCCTCAAGCCTCATATGAGATTATCCTTGACAAATCTATGGGAGATATTTTTTGGATGTATGTTTCACAATTAAGTGCTTCAGCCCACTTAGTCTATGTGGTATTGACTTTGCATGCAACATGCAAGATTCCATATCAACCTTAGAGATCTATTTTTTATGCTCAACAACTCCATTTTTCTACAAAGTATAGGGAAATGTGTGCTGCAATTGAATCCCTACCTAATGGAAAATATTATGGACCTCATGATTGACATACTCCCCCGTTATCAGTTTAGAGGACTTTGATTTTCATTCAGGACTATGTCTCAACCAGGGCTTTGAAATGTTTAAGGTGTTGAAAGACCTGGTTACTCTGAGAAAGTAGGAAATCAAGCAGTAAGAAATCATCAAACAAATGAGAACAAACCTCGCTTTGTTGATTTATGGATGTGGGGAAAGAACCCATGAGGTCACTATGGATGAATCTAAGGTGCGGAATCTCTGAGACTTTCCTTGTCAAATTTCTCTTGAGGGGTGTTTCAAAGAACACATCCCTCACGCAATCTGGAGAAATGGATGTCTAGTAGACCATCAGGTTCTTTCTTCCTAAGATGTTGCATGTATCTAGAATTCAAATGTCCAAACCTTTTTGTGCCATATCCTACTACTTTCATCTTCATGAGTAAGCACTACAAAGCATAATTTGGTTTAATAAATTCATAAAATGTATACAATCCAGACTGATGATTTGCCTCACATTGTTAGCAACCCTAGAGTTGGTTTTCATGTCATAGATGTCCACTGAATTTAGTGTGAATATGACTTTCTTTCTGGTTCTAGAATTCGTCATCTGATACACAAAGAGAAGGGTGACAGAAAGCTTGGGGCGATTAACCACATTGAAGCTTCCATTGGTGAGTTAAATCCTTCCTTTACTAGTGACTTCAAGTGAAGGAGTTGTCCCCATCATAATAGGAGGAACTTTGCATGCTTCCAATGAAGAATATACTTCTTTGAGGCATCCATGTGATGTGATGCTTCTAAATCTATGAATCAAGAAGGAGGATTTGATAGCAATCAAGGCATGGCTAAAATCCCTTTCTTGGGATTCTGATCTTGACTTCTTGATGCTTGGAACTCTCAAGGATTTTCTGAAATCTAAAATTTTGTCTTGTTTAAGTATTTTAGACATTAGATCTATTTTTTTTCATGCATGGATATTCTGGATGGAATCCTTTGTGAAAATACGTTACATTTCTTTATGATACTGAGAGGGGAGGTGAATCAATATCAAGTACAATTTAAAACCTTTTTCAAATTATAATTAAACCATTCAACTATATCTAATGAGAAAAGAAAATAATTATGAGTTATAATACACCACAATGCATCATGCACAATATATGAAATAATCAATAGTTATTGATCAAGAGAATGACTTCTAAAGGTAGCTTCAGCTTCCAAATGTAAAGGGAGGGGATAAAACTCCAAGAGAGGAAGATACAATCCCTCAATATCAGAATATTTGAACTCTCCATCCTTGCCCCTTCCTTCCACCCAAGAATATATGAGGAGATAATAAAACTTTACATTAAAAATCATCACCATCAACCAATCATCACATAGAACGATAATGCTATAAGGACTTTTTCAATTTCTAAAATTCTTCAATTATTAGAGTGTGTATGATCTATATATAATATTACTCAATGTATTCTCTAAAACTCAATTTTCCTCCTTAGATCTCCCAAAAGAAGTTATAGAAAGAATGGTAGACTTTATTCAATTCGGTCTAGTAAAGGGAGACCAAATTTGTACAGAATGCCCCGCGTTCAATAGTTAACATCCGATTCTAAAACTCACACACACGGACTATAGTCTATAATAATATTTCAAATGAAATTGTCCACGTCATTTGGATTCTCGATGAAGCAGTTATGACCATTTTACCCAGAACACTGTTTATTGACTAGCTTAGGAGTTTGATTCTGAAACCCTATCTTCCTGTGAGTGTATCTCCATAATTATAGTGAATCAAGAGCTGAAATGTTTACCAGAGGTACCTTGATATGTATTATCAATACCATAGTGATTGCACCATCTAAATCATTCTAAAAAATTTATGAAAATGGAAGATGACCAAAAAATAACATGCACAGAACACATCACCAAAGACTTCATCCTCCTTGAAATCGGCCTTCTTTGCTTCTTATTTCCTCTTAAATTTGACTTGTATCAAAATGGATGTATAATGAGTGTTTTATTTATACCATTTATGTCACTTCATTTTAACATAGGGCCTAACTTTACCTTTATTATTTTGTAATTCTTTCTTTAATTATCTTCCGGGCCTACATGTACTTCCTTCTTCAATTCCTTTGTCATATTCAAAATTCATTTCTCTCCTCAACCATGAGGATCCGCACATTGATGTGCCACATACCACCAGAAACAACATGTCTTATACTATCCATTCATGGGTGTTGTATGTCATGTGCATTGTCCTTCATGTCCAAATACCTTTATCAATATTAGGTCCAAAGGCCATGACTAGGGTTGACATCCAATGACAACAACCAATCTGTAAACTCCCCCTTTGTCGGTGATTACAACATAATTTCTCCCCCCTGTTAGAATATAGATTATGTTGTTCTTGTTTACCATTGACGATACCCTCATCACCAACCATGGGCCGAATCCACCCTCCGAGCACCTTAACCTTGGTGATAATTTCTCGAGAGGGAGAGGAGAAAACCCTACACAGCTAGATAGACAAACAAAGGGTGGCGTACCTTTCCCCAAGGATAGCGCATCAAAAAAGATGATCAGATAGTCAAAACCCTAATGAGATAGTCAGACAACACTGGAAACTGACTGCTATAGCAATGCACTTATACAACACTCCACACGTGTTACCACTTAGATTGGGAGCTGCGGTGTGCGCAAAGTACAGGAGCTGCAATTTTGAGATATTGTCAAATGAAAACTGGCGCCATGTATTTATCTGGTTCTACTTGTTGGTTGTTGGGGCCAGATTCTCCTTCTGGATATGTCTTAATGTTCAGTATATTGTGTATGTATTTCTGGTCGACTTCTTCTTTTGGAGGCTAATAACCTAATATAATTTATATTCTTGAGCCGACACGACTTCTAGGGTTATTAGTCAACCATTAGGGTTTTAATCTCTTTTCTTTTCCCCGGTCTTCCTATTCTTGTCAGGTTCACATGTTGTTATAACCCTAATTTGTACCATACATGCTTACCTGGAATCAGGCCATCTCAGATCCCTTACTCCCAAAGCACTGCTAAACAACTCTTTAAAAACCTCTTTTATAAGGGCCCATTCACCCTACTCCATTACTGCAGTGTGTCCACGCTAGCTGACCTAAAACAGTTCGCGTGGACCGACAAAAGCATGAAAAAGGAAAGTTGTCGATGGAACACATAACTTTAGTTGAGTTAACTGAAACTCCCATTCCTTGCATAGCCGAGGGTTTGTCCAAATACCCTAGCTTCTTGTAGCCTATAAAGAAGGGTTAGGGGTCCTATTTGGAGGAGGAGAAATAGAGTGAAACTCGCCCAATTGCACGTCCAATTGTCCCAACCACTTTAGCCATCCCCTTGTACAGATGAGATACAAATCGAAGAGAAGGTTGGAGGAGGGACATTTCGATGGAACACATAACTTTGGGTGAGTTAACTGAAACTCCCGACCATGCATAGCCGAGGGTTTGTCCAAATACCTAGCTTCTTGTAGCCTATAAAAGAAGGGTTAGGGGTCCTATTTGGAGGAGGAGAAATAGAGTAAAGAAACTCTGCCCAATTGCACATTCCAATTGTCCCAACCCTTTAGCCATCCTTGTGCAAGATGAGATACAAATCAAAGAAGTTGGAGGACATTTGAAGAGGAGCCCAGGATCAGGATTCATGGATAAGTGGCCGGTCTCGAAATTGTAAGTTGATTCATTAAAGTTAATAATAAAGAAATGCTTTTCCTGTCCCACTATATGAGTTCTTCATGGTTTAGTAAATATATGTTTGAATCTCTAACCCATTAGTCTGTAGGTAAAATGCATGTGTAGTTTGTTTCTTGTTTTGTATGCAGGTCAGCCTTGGGAGGAGAGCTACTAACAAGTGATCAAGCGTGAAGAAGGATCGACATCGAACATTTAGAACAAGGTATGTTGGTCTAACCATGTATTTGCTGAAAATAAATGGGGATTAAGTCAGGGACGAAGGTAGAAAGTAGTTTTCTTTTGGTCATATCTTCATGCATAATATAACCCTATTTGCTAGTCTGTAGGGGGATTTCCCACCACAACAGAATTGGCTACCATACGGGGGAAGTCTCTAGGGTTTCTGAGAATTTTTTTGGGTAGTTTAAAAAGACTGGTTTTCTTTCTTGTTTTTTGAAGTTTCTACAAAGTCTGAGCTAGCAGAGAGTCTGGTTTTCCATACCATCTATCTTTGTTATTTGCTTGACTGTGTTTTTTTTTTTTGAGACCCATAGAGGTACACGCGACCTGCATAAGGTCTGCATGCATGTACCCACGCCCTACTTTCTTACAACCCACGTGTAAATGCTAGCTAAAGAAGTAGCAGTAGCGTGTAGATTCCAGAAAATTTTGGAGGTAGTCATCCTCTTCCCTGTCAGAATCAGTCATTCTCAGGGGTTTTTTGGAACTCTTTCTAAGTCTTGATGGTTTGTAGTCTCATCTTAGATTGTTTTTTTTTACGAATTTTTTTCCTTACATTGTTTTCTTTTTCTGTTAAAGAGAGTGTCTAAGCCTTCAAGAGATCCTAGTTCTCAATATCAGTGGTCTCTTCCTGGTTTGGATTGTTTGTTTTTAGTGGTTTCAGAGTTTTAGAGATACACACCACCTGTATAAGGCCAGTACGCATGTACACGCCCTCTGACTCTACACAGCTCGTGTGCACACGCTTGCTATTGGATTGTCAGTAGTGTGCTTGTGCAGGATAGTTTTTGTTGAGGGTAATGTAGTCATCCTTTCCCTTGACAATAGTTATATCTCTCAGGTTTCTGAATCTTTGTCCTAGCAATCAGTAGCTTAGGGTTTATCTTAGCCTTAGCTTGCTTTTTTTTTTCATTTAAAAGTTGTCATTAAAAAATTTCTTTAGGGTTTTTAGACAAGTGTGAGAGTCCTTTTTTAAATTTGCTAGTGTGTGATTTCTTGAAGTGATTCTTTGCGATCTGCGACTAGGCCAGAATTTTTTTCTTGGTTTTTGACTTGTTGGTATTTTTCCTTTTTGCTTTATCAACATTTAAATAAATTAATAAATAAATCTCTTTCATTTTCTTGTTTGGTTGAAAAGTGTGATTTTGCATTAGTAACCAGGGAAAAATCTTTGTTTTCTTAAGTTCTTGATAGTTTACTTATATCGTAAGTAGCTCGTAGTCGAGTGAAATCCTTCTTTAAGTTTGTTGATTCAAAATATCTTAGAAAAATAATTTTTTTTTTTTGAAAAGTTGTTGAAAATTTGCGTTAAGTGAAATTTTTGTTTCCAGCTTTCTGTTGTTAAGCCCTAATATTGGCTCATTACCCCTTAATTGGGGCATATTATATTAGTAATTTTATTTTATTTATGTCGGCGTTAGGCCATTAGTTGTAATTATACCTCCCAGTCTCCTATATATACCAAGGAGACATTTTCATTTTGAATCATCTTGTACTTGAACATTTAGGTGGGGTAAAAGGAGTTTGCCCCCTCGAAGAGGCTTATTATCTGAAATTATCTCTTTTTCAAGGCATTGAGTACTTTTCCTGAGGTTTTTCTATGCTATATTGATGTTTGGTTCTTAACATATGGTATCAGAGCTCAAGGTCT